>JASAOC010002082.1:0-137864 GCA_030849835.1 Herpetomonas samuelpessoai | reverse complement strand
AACACAAACACAAACACAAACACAAATAACGACGGGGTGTGATATGAAGTCACCCCTCGTTCTGCCAAACGTTATGAATGAGAACGGCTTGTGCTTGAGAAGAAGTTCAAAGCGGAGGAAGCGAGTGAGTGTTAGAGCACATGAGGCCAAGCATCGTGGACGAAACGAGGGGTAGCAATCAGGTGAGTATTACGAACGTTCGCTTCCAGGCGGCGCTGCTCAGACCGCGCACCTTCTCCCGCGAACCCATACACAGTTTGGATCTTGTTGTGGACGCGCTGGCTCCTGTGGCCGGGGAGATGCTGTCCACAACACATCCCCCATGCTAAAGGTGTGTTTGTGTGCGTGTGGTTTTCCTCTGGCGTTCGCCCTGTGTGACCCCATAGCTGCTAATGATTCTTACAACATCGCTCTTCCTCGCACAGTTGACAAAATGTGTCGCGAAGAAAAGGCACGCCCGTCGTAGAGCCTCTCTGCTCATTCAAGAGCCCGCTGCCAGTGAACTGTCTTGATAGTGTGCCAGCTGGATTCTGAGGTCCTGCCACATAGAAGAAGACCACTGCGACATTTCTTGTGAACAGAGAATTGTAAACCCATTCGTAGAGGAGGTTCAGCACGCCACCGCGACCGATTCCCCCAAAGCCGTTGCATTTACGTTGTGCCAACACAATCGCCACATGATCCGTTGCAAGGGAGGAATGCGAGCGCCATCGTGTATTCCACCCGTGCCATTCAAGTACAGCAGGCATTCCAGAGCTGCTCGTGGTTCTGCTTGTGCCGAGTGACGTTGCTGGAAGAGTCTTTCTCTCCAACGGTCGCGCTGCTCGTCGTGAATGATCGCGTTTCCTTCAGCAACCACAAGTTCATCATCCCAGCGCTTTTGAATAAACGTTGTGCTGTTCGTGCGGGTGTCCGCCACAACAGCACCCCATATCCCCCAGCGGAAGCGTCGGTGAAGATGACGTAATCGTAATCGGATTCTTCATAAGAGCATACGATCTTTTCAGGAATGCGAGCACGGTGGTTTCGCAACAACTCTTCGCTGATAGAAAAGAGAACAGAAGAAACACCAGGACTGATGTGTGGAATCTCACTGTCCCAGTCTTTTCCAGCAGCCACAGCGATGTAAACCGCTCGATATGCTTTCAGTAAAAGAAACAACCGCGCCGGGTTCATGCTGACAGTGTGCGCGGCAAAAAGAATGAGAGAGACCAATGCTGCAAAGCTCCTGCACGTATAACTCGGAAAACGGGCAACAGCCAAGCCCAACTTCGCCATCGTTTTGTGCAAGTCGCGCATGAGTCTTTGCTTCAACGGTTCGTCCCAAGAAAATTCCTCGCCAAGAAAAACGTTCGGCCTAACGGAAAGGGAAAGAAGGGCAGAGTCCGACAGGCCAAGAAGCTCGAGGCGATCAGGCGACGCCTGCAAGTTCACCGATCCAACCCGTGCAAGAATCGTACGTACAGCGTTCAGAAACTGTGACTCCTGTCCCTCGCGTGCCGCAATCAAGATATTGTCCATGAGTGTGAGAATAACAACCGGAGTGTCAATATCGACAATTGTGGAAGTGACAGCTTGAGCAGCACACACGCTCCAACGCGCACCCGCCGGAAACACTTTCAGATTCTGTAATACAAGCCATCCTTACCACGAAAGACAAAGTTGTTTCTCACCTCCAAATCATTCAACGGCAGCGCATCATAGAAGGAGTCAAAGTCAATCTGCAACATGTACTTACAATCCGATAGTCGCTGCCTGTTCTGCAGGCGGCCTGGATAAGAGACCTTTGGTAGAGAATCTTTCTCAACAACGCCATTGAGAAGAGGTTCCGTGATCAATCGTCGTCGACCTTTCAGCTCCAGAACGTAGAACACGTTTACGCCGTGCCAGCCGTCTGGCAGACGACCAAAGGAATCCGATCCAGTGTGTCGCGAACTTTCGAAAAGCCGACGCTGTTCTTCTTCTGGCATCGCGAGCTCAAACTTGCCCTTATCAACAGCCAGGCGGACATCAGCCATGCTAAGGGATGTCGCCTTGATCGTTCTTGACGTACGAAACCCTTGACAAAACGCCGGTTGGAAAAACTGCATGATTTCTTCCAGGCGGATGGCTGTGCTGCTGTGTGAAACGGACAGAGAGAACAACGCGTCAAAGCCCAAAAGAGGAGGAGCTTTCAAATGCAGCGGCCAGTCGCAGGAACGTTGCGGCATAGACTCCAGCTTTTCTTGCAGGGCGCTAGCCTCGGGATCTCCCCTCCGACAACTTGATGCGGATGATCTCCTCAAGCACCTCGCGCTCTCGAAGGCCGAGCTCTTTTACGGCAGGAGCCCGCGCGCCTAATCCTGCACTGTCTGGCGCTGGTGGAGGGCGTGCGCGACGCGTGCCTGTCGTGCGCCTTCCTCCGCCGTTGGTCGGCGGCCATCGCCCAGGTATCGGAGCAGCGTTTCCAGGCGCGTGTGGCCCGTCAACTTCATCAGCTCCTCGTGGCTGGGGCCCTTCGCCGCCAAGAACCGGATCGACCCTTTCCGGACCGACGGCATGGAAGCGCGTGGCTGGATTTTGCAAATCGCTGCCAGTGCTTCCGTGCGTCGCTGCGAAACTTGCGGGAACAATCGAAGGGACGCGCGGCGCGTGGCGAGCATTTCCGCAAGCATCGCCGCCTCCCTTCGAGGAGGCGCCGTGTAAACCGTGCACGGGCCTCGGAAATGAGCCCCCTTCCCGCGCTTCACCCGCACCGTGACGCTTACCATCTCCGCTCCAAGTTCCGCCGATAGCCGTGTGAGGTGGGACACGCTTTCCGCTTCCAGTCGACCAGCCTGTGTCGCCGGCGACGGTGGCTGGGTGAAGTTGGCGTCTCGAATTTGAAGACGTTCGATATCCACTGCGCGCGCCGCCGTGCACCACATCAGCGCCACGCAAAGGGACGTGATTGGTGCCGATGACCCCAGGCTCCTCTGGACTTTTACAAAGCCCCCCCACGCGAGGGGCTGTGGTGGCTTGGCTTCCGACCGTCGCATCATCTTGCGTGCGAACAGACAAGCGGCTTTCCACACAGCAGCCCTCCCAAGGTCGATGGCCTCCGGCTGGTTCGTGTAGAGCGGAAGGTTCTTCAGAGCGGATTGGATGATGCTCAACTTTCGGACGTACGTTGTCCACGAATACGTCTTCGCGACGGCGTCCTTGTTGAGCATTTCCAAAAGCGCATCCTCCGGTTTCCGATCCAGAAGGTTCGCCGGCATGTCGCGGATGCGACGCAGCCACGCAAGGTGCAAGGATCTTTCGGCCTCCGAAACTCCTCGCCATGCGACCTGGGAAATGTGGGGCGTATGTGTGTTGGGTGAATCACCCACGCTCTCTGGCAGGCGGCGCCCCACAGCGTTCGACCCTTGTCGTCGAAGCGTCCCCCCCCCCCTCCAGTTTAAATTTGCTGGTCCTTTGGGCCTGCCGGGAGCAGGCGCCCGATCACCCCATTCCCTCCGAATAAATTCGCCACCGTTGTCCGCAGGATCGCATTCTTCGTCGATCCCTGTGGCGAATGTCGGTGGAAGCAAATCCTCTTCCTCCACGTTTCTGCGGCCTTCAATCTGCATCGTGTGGTCACTGCCGGCCGCCTGCGCGTCCTCCTGTTCCTCTTCATTGTCTTCCACGCGACGTTGCGGAAAACCCTCCCCGAGGAACGCGCCGCTGAGCACACGGCGTCTGCCAACCCTTTCCCATGTGAAAGAGTCACCAGGATCGGGGAGATAAACCCCAACCCGAGCTTCGGAGACGTTTTTTGTGAGCTCATAATGGCCACCGGCAGCCAAATTCCCAGCGACGAAGCGCGCGCCGCAGACAAACGCGCGTGGTGGAAAACCGCCCGCGAGAACGGTGCCGGGCAGGGGGGAAGCGGCGAGGTGAAAGGCCTTGTAAACGAAGACCGCCTTCCTTTTCATCGCCAACTCGAACCCAGGAACCAAAGAAGCGCCAGCGCCACGACGAGCCGCAATTGCCGGGACGCAATCCACACCGTTCAAATACAGGATATCGACGACGTCATACGGCTGCCCTCGCCGGAGTTTGAGCCTGGTCGCTTGAGTGGAGATGTTCGTCATCTCCAAGGCTCGCGCCGATCTTTCCGCCACGCTGAGAAGAAATAAGGCAATAAACACGCTGCGCAAAGCGCAATTCTGCTCGAAAATGTGCGCGTGTTTCTGGTAGACGCGAGTTCCCCGGAGGAATTCGACCTCATACCACGGGGGCCGTGGAGGTGGCACGCTGGCCGTGGCAGCTCGGTTGTCAGCCACCAGCCCCTCAGCCGGAGGCTCTGCAGCGCCCCCTTCCAACACCTCGTTTTTGAGTAGCCGCAAGAGACGGTCCAGGAATGTGCGATCGTCGTACGGCTCTCGGATGTGAGCGGAGAAAAAAGGACGCAGCCGCCTTGGGACGCGGCGCGGGTCCTGTACCACAACATCGAAAAAGATCGCGTAAAGCGAGGCCAGCATATAACGACCGCAATCGTCACTGCCTCTCTTTTGAAACGGGCAGTATCGATTGGCTATGTCCAGTGAAGGCCAAAGGGAAAGAAGCCTCTTCTTCAGCTCCTTCTTCACAACGATGGACGGAGCTGAATCGTAGATGTCCATAAAGTCCTGACCATCAATGCGGTATGCCACTCCCGCGATCCAGTGGCAGCGAATAAAGATCGGAAACAAGACGGTCTTTCCGGCAGCGATGGCCCGCCGCATGCCTTCAACGCCTTTCCTGTCAAGTTCCGGGAACACGTGTGCTTGCAGCAAATAAAACCGTTTGTGTGAAGTTTTTTCGCTTTTCAGTGGGTGGAGCAAAAAGTCAAGCTCCAGGTTGGAAGTTTTTCCCTGAGCAACGTCACCGCCAAGAAGCATGTGGTTTTTCTTCTTCTTGGCGGTCGCTGCGTTGGTGCTGGTGTCGCCCGTTCAAACGGGCATGCCTCGTTTTTTGGCAGGTCATAATCCTCCTGACCGCCGCCACGGTAGGAACCACCAGATCTGAGTGAGCAGGCTGCGCACCACGCTGCGGAGCGGACGCGGCAGGAGCAGCAGCACCGTACCCACGGCCACCGCGAGAACCACGGCCACGACCGGCAGAGCCAGACTCACGCGACAACGCAGAGGCAAGTTCCGAACGAAGAGAACTTATCTTGTTGTACAGCTACGTCAAACGATGGTCAGTCCCGACCATCCGTACCGCCGAGATCTGTTTTCCTTCCGCATCAACGACCGGTTCATAATAATCACCGCCAGTGATTGCAGGAGGGTTTCGGAAGTAATGTCCGACCGCCCCTGGTGAAACCGTCTTCTGCTCTCCGCGGCCGCCTCCGAGCAGAGCTTTGTCTGCCAGAATGGTCTCGTTTATCGACTTGAGGGCGCCAAACGGAGGAAACAGCGGCACCGCCAGCCTCGACACCCGTTGCGCGATGGAGCCTCGCTCGAGCTCGGGGTACTGGTTTAGCATGTACTGGTTATGTCGAGCCACCCTTATCGCAGCAGGAACCTCAAAAAGGAGATGGTAAAGGATACCACGTGCCACAACCGGATCTTCCAGAATGCAGACGTAGCTTCCGAACATCGCCTCCTCCACCGTCAGCGCCTTGGCCCGGGCCTTCACGATGAAATGCTCCTTTGCTTGGGCGATCAGCTCCAGGCCTCCCATCGAGGAAGCGCGCGACACCGCCAGATCCCACTGGGCAACTGCCGCCTCGAACGGGACGCGCCAGGGCTCGAGATTTTGACGGCTCGCCTGCGCAAGGTGGTGTGCGATTTCGGCAGCACCGTCCGTCGTGCGGATGGCAAGGTCCATCGCTCGGTTTTGGAAGGTGTCAAGCGTGATCACCTCGGCTTCGTACGCAGAGAAAAGGGTCTCAAGCCCCACTTGGCGAGATGCACGGACGATGGAACGCCAGTAGTCTTTCTTCTCGCCGGAAAGCTCCGGTTTCGAAGGGTTTCCCTTGGCGGCGTCTGTGCGCTTGCTCTCCTCCATCCTGCTGCCTTTTGAGAGAAGAGAGGCGGTGATAATAGGCGAATGGGTGCGCACGGTGTGTGTAAAAGAGCTATATTTTTTTAACCAGCAGCGCCAGCGCAGACAAAGCAAAGAATGCCCCCCACGTAAACAAAATGCCCACATCAAAAGTCATCGACAAATTAGCAAATGGCGCTGCTATAACACAAGAGACCGAGGCCGGGAAGGCGACGATTCCTCCCGCCGGCACGTGTTAGCGGTTCTTTGCCGCAAGCCTGTTTGCCGAGCCCATCCACCGCCCACCACCCCACCCACGAGGGGAGCAACCCCCGGCCACCGCCGAACGCGAGGCAATAGACCCCGTTGCTGCGACTAAGCCACCGGCGCCAACGAGGGATTTCACTAGCTCCTAGCCTCCTCGTGGCCCCGCGAATAGCCCGGCACGCGAGGCAATTGAGCGACAAAAGAGGCCAAACCAGCAATGGGCCCTTGCACCGCGGCGAAGCAGCTGGTTTTTACCAGGGCCACGGTGGACACCACAGCGATAAAAGGGTCCATTCACCAGCCGCCCCGTTTGGGGTAGCAGACGCACCAGACGAACTCGCCAGACCACGGCTAGGACTGGCGATGCCTCGCCAGCGCGAGGAGCCGTTGCGACGACGATTGCGTGGCCTGGGCTCCTCGGGGCTGTCGTGGCGACAATCGTTATCCTACCTGTGCTTTGCCTAAGTGAATCACAAGTCGAAGCAGTTGCGCAGGCAACCGCTCTCCGTGCTCCGGTTCCGTGTGGAGGGTGTTAAGTATGCGGTGCAACGGAAAGCTAGGTGGATTAACGGTTTGCTTTACGAGGCAGATGATGGCAATTCAGGAGAGCAAGATGTATTGAGCTGCAAAGGTTCATGCAAAACAAACCTCTCTTTCCCCACCTGAAGCATTGTGGGAAGGATCACAACGACCTACACGGTAGCAGTGAGCGGGGGGAGTCACGTTTCGGTCTTCCAGTTCTACGGCTGGTCTCGCTGTTCACACCGTCGACCGCTAACAACCCCTATGGCATAACGATGTGATGGTACCACTCCCACACCTACGCAACGTTGGAATCGACGCCATAGCTTATTTTTTCGTTATCAACGAGAAATTGAGCAGCAATCCAGTATCCTCTTCGGAGAACGGATGTGGAGATTACTGTTGTTTCGGTCTAGCTGATTTTTTGTTGTTGTTGGTTTCATCTTCACGTTTTTTTATATTTGGTTTCATTGGTCTTGATTGGGTGCGGAAAAGATATATGTTCGTTCCGATGATGCCAGCATATTTGGTGTATTTCGCTTTCGGCGATGGAGGGAGAAGGGGGGGAAGGAAACTGACAAGACACCGGGGGTGGGGAAAGGGACGCTGGACTGAAAACGGTGAAAACCCCTCGCGGAAGGCGGTGCCCGTGAACGCCCAGTGATGATGGCCACGTCACACCGCTTCGCGTAGCGCAACAAGTGTGAAGCTGCTGTGAACGGCTGTGGCCCCACGGGTTCGCTTACATGGCACCGTCGTTGAGGGAGGACGGAGGGAGAACAAGAAAAGCAGAGAGAGAGGTTGGGGAGGATAGGTAAATCATTCAAGAAGAAATCAGAGGGGGAAAGAGAAGGGGAGGAGGGGGGAGGAGGGGGGAAGGGGCCCAGAGCACAGGAGGGAAAACGTACAAAGAAAGAAGAGTTAGTGGTCCGAAAAAATAATGTTTGAATGCACTCAGTTGCTGAAGTACTTCGCGGTGTACAAGAAGCTTGGTGTATTTTCGCAGCGTTCGCTTTGAGAGGTCTACATTGGTGTGTGGTAGAAGGGTGGCACGTACGTTATATTTTTGTGTGTGAATGCACGTGTGTGTGCGTGTGGAGAAAAGGTTTTCCACATCCAATGACGCCTCTGAAGGGGGTTCAGAACGCATGTGATACAGAAGCAAGACTATGAAGGAAAGCAACCACAAGAATGGAAGCAGTAAGTGGTACCGACAGGTACGCCAACATGTCCACTGGACAAAAAGTTTTTTTAAAGCCTAGCACTCGATGAAGAATTGGGGAGTGGGAGGGGGGAAGGGCAAATCAACGCACCACAGCTCTTGGGATAATGAAGACGTAACGGAATGAGGGAGGAAAAAGGCAAAACAGAATTCATGCCACGTAGAAAGGTGACGAGACAGAAATAAGAAGAGGGGGGAACACACTAAAAGAACGCGAAAATAAAAGGGCACAGTGCTGCAGATGTCCGTAATCTAACAGAAACCAGCAAATTGGAGGGGATAGTATCCCAGCGCTGACCGACTGGAGGAGAACGGTACCAGTGTGCGGACAGAGGAAAATGAAGTGTGCGCAAGTCATCCAATGCCCTTGACGTGCTGTAGACTTTGGAACAAAGTGAAGAGGTAATCAAGTGTCTCCCGTAGGATGTCAGGAATCTCATGAGCAAAAAAAAAAAAGAATAGTGGTAGAAACAAACTATAAAAATAGGGACGGGCTGGTAAGTAAATAGGGCAGAAACAAGAATTTGTGGCCAAAACTGAAACACACAGAAGAAAACAAAAGAGAAAGAAGAAGGGATGTGGAGCAGTCGCCCGCGCACTAGCCTTGAGGGAATAAATAGTTGTTGCAGCGTGTGTGCTGGAAGAGGAGTCCGAGAAGAAAGGCAACTCAACAGCCGAACGAGCAACGCTTGACATGTTGTAGCTGTCGCTGTTACTGTTCGTCTCTGCATGTGCGCTGCGGTAGGAAGGAAAAACAAGAAAAGCGAAGCGAAACTCATGGAAAGAAAGGCAGAAAGACGGGGAAAGGGGATGCGAATCTGTGATATAAAAACAAAGTATTGGACGGGAAAAAAAAAAACAGAAAGTCGTGACTGTCGTAGGAAAGCAAGGGCGAGTGTGTCTTACACTGCCGCTACCAAGGAGTACAGTGGACAGAGGCCCTTTGTGTGCTGAAGGAACGTTTGTCGTCTGGCGTGGATCAAACGAGGCCACGGCGGAGCTGCTCCTCGCCCCCATGGCAAGAGGGCACGCGCCACTTCACCGTCCCCACGAAGAGCCGCTTTCTGGTTTATGGAGGCACAATAAAAGACGGCTGTGATGCGCGCCTGAGGGCAGACGCACAGCCCCCCTCCTCCACCAGCGATACCGCACTAAAAAATCGGTGTGAGGCCACCGAGACAAGTACAAGTGGCAGGCGACGCAAGCTGGGCCGTCTGATCGAGGCCCCCTTCCCTTCGCAAGGACGGACACACACACCCCTAGTAATGCACTGCTAGCCGACGTGCCATGTGCTGGACACTGCCGTGACCCACGCAGCGTGTGGGCGAGAGATCCAAAGCTTGTGCAGCCACTGACGTCTGCCGGTGGCCAGCCCTTAGAGGACTCTGCTACGCGGGGAAGCGGCACCTTTCCTTTCCTCGCTTGCCCCTTACATCTCATACACACTCTGGAAACTTTTCTTGGCGTTCTCATACATCGCTTGGTAGTGGTCCTGGATAAAGTGGAGCTCCTTCGACAGAGTATAAAGAACTGTGTACACAACCTCCGTCCAGGGTAGTGTCGCGATGTCATCGAAAAAGGAGCCAATGATCTCTGTCGCTGCAGCCAAGTAGTCAAGCGCGCGTAAGTGTTTCATGCTGCTTGGATACTGCAAAGACCTCCGCAGCGCTGCGGTCTCCTCCCAATCAAACGGGAGCCTCGGCTCTGGATACCTGAGGCAAAACGAAGCGGCGTCGAAGCCACGGCCGACGTAGCCAGGCAATGGTTCCACTTGCATGGACGCGGTGTCGTCCCGTTGCTTGGCTGGGTCACCCCTGTAGAGGCGCCCAAAGCAGGCGTTGACATGTGACTCAGGAATCTCTGGGTCATCATATGCCTCGTCGTCTTCCTCCTCGACCCACGTAGTGCTCACCGTGCGTCTTTTCTGTGATTCGCGCAGGAGATGGTCCAGAGTGGAGTCGCTGTTGGACCCATCAACGCCCACATCGCCGTAACGGGCAACGACTCCACCGGTTTCAGCGCAGTCCTTGTGCGTCACAGGCTCGTCATTGGCACCCGCACGCGTGGAAGGCTTCCGGGAACCAGACCCAGCAGCTGTCGACGGATCACTGTCCATACCTAGCGCGGATTCCGTGTGAGAGGAGACAGGTCCCAGGGGGTCCTTTCCTTGGCTTACTCGCCGTTGTGCGACGGGGGTTCGCGAGCTCGAGGCTTCACCAGTGGAAGTAACAAAGCCGTTGTTGGAAGGCATTTCCGTATCAGAAATGGTTGTGGCCTGAGTGCCTTCAGCAGTAGGACCTGCGGCCGGTACGGCAGCGCGCTCCGCAACCGGACGCGACATCGCACGCAGGCGGGCGATGGTGGCACCCATTAGAGATCTTTCGGACGAAGCCCTTGCGTCACTTGCTGCCTGGGTGTGTTGACTGCTGCCGCCCGACACGAGAAACTCAGGCTGGTTGGCAGGAGGCCGAGGAGGCTCGCCACGCTGAATGTCTTCCGAAGTGCCCGTCACGGGAACGATAGGCTTGGTGCTACCGGGTAGCGCTGTCTGAGTAGGTTGGGCAGTAGGATTGGTGGCTGGCACCTCAGCACGCGTTACAACAGGACGCGACAGCGCACGCAGGCTGGCGGTGCTGGCTTCTCTCTCCAGCGGTGCTTGGGGTGGCGCTTTGGCAGCCACTGCTTGGTCGGTGAGCGGAGTGGCGGCGCTGGCGGCTGGCACTACAATAGGACTCGTAACTGGACGCGTCGGAGCACGCAGGCTGGCGGTGCTGGCTTCTTTCTCCAGCGGTGCTTGGGGTGGCGCTTTGGCAGCCATTGTTCGTTCAGTAAGCGGGGTGGTGGCGCTGGCGGCAGTGTCGGCCGGCACTACAATAGGACTCGCAACTGGACGCGACAGTGCGTGCAGGCTGGCGGTGGTGGCATCCTTCTTCAGTGGTGCCGGGGGCGGCACCTCAGTTGTCACTGTCGGCTGGGTGGGCGGGGTGGTTCGTTTGGTAGTTGGTGGCGCGGCTGGCTTTGCAAGCGGAGGCGAAAGTGCGCGCAGGCTGGCGATACTGGGGCCCAACAGGGGTGTTTCAGGTGGCGTTTGAGCGGCACGTATTGGTTGCGCGGGCTTCGCGGTGGGGCTACTCGTGGGTATCGCACTTGGTCTGACAGGAGGATGAGGTGCAGAGCGCTGACCGTTGGCTGCTTTGTGCGTCACGGGAGCGGCAGGCTGGGTATTGTCGCGCGTCTTCTCGGGAGAACGGCAGTCGTTTGCGTGGGCGGGCTCCAGCATCAGCTCAGAGGCAGAGGAGTAGAGGTCCGACTGCTTCGTCATGTCCGTCTTAGAGTCACCTTGCATGGTTGAGGCGGTGCCAAGTCTCTTGGGTGCTCCAATTGCAGAGGGTGAGCGCGACTTTTGCAGGGGGTTCTCGGCAGTGCCGTTTCCAGCATCACCACCGTCCTCAGGAGCGTCACCACAACAGCAGCACAAGGTTGCGCAGGCGCAACATCCTGTCTCACAGTCCTTCTGGGCGCCGTCGTCGGCGAAGCAGCAAGCCTTCTTCCGGCGGCAGCACACCACACCAACAACGATGGCAGCAATCACGGCAAGAACCCCAACGCCAAGACCCAGGGACAGTCCCAGAATGAGAGGCAGATTGCTCTCGCCGCCCTCGTCCACCGTGTCCACCTCACCCCACAGCGCTTCGTAGTCGTCCACCTCACGCGCACCACTCGCCTTCGCCGGGGTGGCCAAGGTGAACGTCTGCTGCTCTACGCCATTGCCAATCACCAGGTCACAAGTGGGCCCGCCCACAACATTCGTCACGCTGTACATCCGGTCCGTGCCACGCACGCCACGCAGCGCGAACGCGCACGCGCTCGACGCCGTCGCGACCTCACCGCCAGCCCGCACCACCACCACGTCCTTGTGCTGTGCGTCCTGGCGGAGCACCTGTGTCGTCGCACGGGACAGGTCGCGAGCAGCACCCTTGGCTGTCACGCGGTCCGCAACGGTCTGGTTGAACACAAAGACACCTTGCAGTGGTACCACACTGCCGGACAAGTCTACCACGACGCGGTCCTCATCGCTCAATGTGTACTGAACAGAGTCATCTGGTGTGGAATAGGGAAGCTCGATGTCGTCCGTGGAGCTCTCGAAAAGCTGTACGTCTGCCGCGCAGGAAGAAGCTGTGACACCGCCTTCGCAGTTAGGAGTGGCCCCGGTGCACGTCGCTGACATGGGTGACCAAACTTGGGTATCCTCTGGATTCCTCTGGAAGGCGCAGTACCCGGTACAACTGCCTGGCTGCATGCGGCTTGTCCCGACATGCCGTCTGTTTACACCGGGCCAGAGCGCGAGAAGGTGACCTTCAAGTGGGTTCACAACGTCGACTCTGACGCTCACAGGCACATCTGGAGAACCGTTTGACGTCACAGTTTGCTGCGTGCCGTTGAGGGTGATCACCGAAGTGACAACAGGTGCCTCGAAGGACAGATTGTAGATGCTGTACTCTATGCTCTGTGGNTGGATTCCTCTGGAAGGCGCAGTACCCGGTACAACTGCCTGGCTGCATGCGACTTGTCCCGACAAACCGTCTGTTTACGCCGGGCCAGAGCGCGAGAAGGTGACCTTCAAGTGGGTTCACAACGTCCACTCTGACACTCACAGGCACAGCTGGGGAAGCATTTGCTGTTACAGTGTGCTGCGTGCCGTTGAGGGTGACTACCGAAGTGACAACAGGTGCCTCGAAGGACAGGTTGTAGATGCTGTACTCTCTGCCTTCTGGTACTCCAACAATGGTGAAGTAGAGACGCACACCATTGCCGTTACACCCATTTGTGCCACTCCTGTCCATACCAGTGTACACAGCTTGGTATGCACCCGCAACACCACAGAGCTGCGATTCGCCACTCTTCGCCGAGGCCACATCACCCGAGCCACACACAAGCACATCCTTGTCAGGGTCTCCACAGATGGACACCGTCGAGATGGATCCTTTGTTTGGTCTCTGCCACGCTTGGCGCACTGCGTCGTTTAGGAAAGTTGCGTCAGTGGAAACGTGCTGCCTCTCTGGATCGTCAAGCATCGGAGAGCACCGTCGGGGATCAGCATCTCTGGACGCCTCAGTTTGCACTGCCACAGCCCTGTCCACCGTGATGGTGTTAGGGACGCCGTTGACTGGAGCGCAGAGGGTGGTGGCGGCCTCCTCGTCCATGACAACCGTAATCTCGACAGAGCAGGTCTCTCGGATGTCGTCGCACAAAACCCTCAGGGTGCGTTTGTCTGCTGGGGCAAGCTTCATAGGACGACTGGCGTCTCCTCCAGGGCAGAGGGATGTGACGTCGACGCTCTGCGCGACCACAGCGAGTGCAGTGAGTGTCAGGAGGGTCGCACACCAGAGGACGGTGTGGTCAGCGAGACGGTGGCAGAGCGGCATTGCGGCCGGAAAGGTGTGGTTGACGCTAAATATATTTTTTTGTTTAAAGGTAGCGGAGATAAGGCAACTGCAAACTCTGTAGGGGCTGGGGTGGATGTGACTGTCGGTGGGAGAAGGGGTTGTGGAAATGCTCTTAGACCTCGCATGTAACGAGGTGCAGACCAGAGGAGCGTGCTAGGGATGGGCTGTGGTACGAGGGGACGGTGAAGACCACAACGATGGCAGTGTTCGCCTTCTGCTTATACGCCGTGTTTTCTGTGTTGTTTTTTTTTGTTTTGTTTTTTTTTGTGTGTGTGTGTGTGTCCGGAAAACGTTGATGAAAAGGAAAGTAAGAGGCGAGAGAGTGGTGCATAAAGTACTGGGTTGACCAAGAGGTCGGAGTCACAGGCCAGTACGTGAAACTCTGCAGTTCTCCAACGGACTGCAATGCGACAGGTTGAGCTGCAGAGCCCATAGGCTTATTCAGTGCGTAGTGGAAGGAAAGGGAAAGAGAGAAAGGGATGAAAGCAAATAAGAAGCGACATCGTCGCAACCCACAGAGCCGCAAGCGAATTTCGTGCTTGAAGCTCCGTCCTTGCAGCAAAAAGGAGAGGGAACTTCCACAGTGACATTACCCCTCATGAGTACGTATTGTTCCGTTGGAAACTATTGAGGAAGCTTACGCTGACATTCCATGTACCCTTGGCTGCTGCGCTTGTCATTTCCGTTAGCCTCCGCGTAGCGTCATATTTTCTGCCACGGCATTTGTAAGAGACAGCCGGTAGAATTTAGCATCGAAAACGGCCCGCTCGAATAGATGACGACGCAAATGTCATCGAGAGGACCGGTTAACGCAAGGCAGGGGACCGTACGGTCCGTTGCCAATATGCCAACCGTGCGGGTGTTTGGAAAATCCTTGCGTAAGATGACGGGAGCTAATCATGGTTTCTGTAAGCTCTCTGTGCGACACAAGCTGAGTGGAGGTAATTGTCGTTGTGCCTCTGGTCTGCGATGACACAAAGATGAGAGGGCTGACCGCAACAGTCTACTGCGAGGCCTCTCCGACACATGTCTATTTATTTTTGTTAAACCGAATGCCAACTTCATAGTATCGTCTTTCCGAAGAAGAGAGGCCTGTAATTAACAATACTGGTACATTTTTCCTCACCACATATTAAAGAGACTTTAGCGTCTGCTGCTCCTCCGATACGCATCGACGGTTCTTGAAATGTGGTTGCCTCCTTGAACACGGACAAAGGCACCATATCGCGCATGCTTACGGTGCCTTTTCTCTTTTGCTCATTTTCCTGATATCAACGAATTACAGTTTGGGCGAAGTGGAAACGGTGCGTTGGTTGGCCCAGGGACCTTACCTGCTCATTCAACCGATTGCACACCGATTGCCATAACGCCTTGGCAGCGATATCAAGTGTTCAGAAAAGATTTCGTAGCCATTCAACCCAACAGGACAGAAGCAGACCTTTTCGCTCCGCAGGGGGTTGAGGAAGATAGGGGGAAGGCTGGGGTGAAACAAAAATGCTGAAGGTCGCACTACGCGTTTCTGCGCACATACGAAACAGTAATAACCGCTACGCTCCCCAACGCGATAAAGAAGACGCAAACTTTCGTCGAGGCCTTGCGTTGGGGGAAAAGTCTGTCTGATAAGTCCGTCTTTGTTTTGTACTGCGGTGGTGTGTTTTGGTTCGTGCCTGTGGGGGCATGGGCGTTGGCGCGAACAGCAAGGAGGAAAAGCATTTGTTGTCTCAGATACCGCTCCTCTTCCAAGGAGGACTTTCCGCTAGACAAAGGTGGGCGGGACGGCTTCCTCAAGGTCTGGCCGACCGGGGGTGGGAGGACGGGGAATCCCTGAAGGCGCGGGGGAAGACACGCGACAACGAGAATGGGGGAAGGAGAGCACGGGGGTAAAAAAGGCGTTTGGCCACGCAGCGAGCACCACTGGCCCCCGCCCACAAAAGGCTAGGCGACACGCGACACCGCGGACACCCATGGCGAGCGCGAAGAAAACGTTTTTTCGAGTAAAGTTTAGGGCTCCCCCAAAAGCGGACCAGACGGGGGAGCGGCTAATGAGCTCGGCGGGGAGGCCTGTGGCAAAGACGCGGGCCCCGGATGACCCACGACCTAGATACTTGGTTTGCCCAACAGGAACACGCGCCGACAAGAGGAACCGTCGTCTTCTCGGCCTCGGCCTCTTCTGTTACGGAGGCGCCGCTTGTTAAGCGGTCAGTGGGTCTTTTTTCTACTCCGTGGCGTTTGTTTCATAGGGATGAATGACTCGACACACCGGCGCCGGATTCCCCGATATGCGAATACAGTTTCGATGAGTTCTCCAGTTCTCAGTTTCCTCTTCTTTCTTCCACCCTGCGTTCTAGAACAGGGGGCCGTTAAGCCTGTATTTCCGGAAACAGGTGCGAATGGGAAGAATAAAGGCACGGCATTGGTTGCAGGCACGCTGAGTTGTGGAGGTCGCGTTCTCATTTCCGCGTCCGAAACGCCAGTCCTACTTGTTAGCGTTGTACACATCTACCTCTTACTGGCGCGGTCACTCTCAAACCACCACTTCAACACATCTCTTCGGTCAGTGGTATGTTTTCCCCTCATGGAATAACATAAATGTTTTCCTTTAAGATGATAAAATCAAGAAACAAAACAGAAGTAGCACACCGACTGACGAAGTGCAAGGTGAGGCTCACCCCTTGGCCTCGTGAGGGGGCTAAGGGTCCCCGTCGCAGGTGGTTCAAATGGGTGGGTTGGCGGGAAAAATTGCGAAAAAGAACTCACGCGTTGGATAGGTCAAGCGGAGGAGTATCTTATTTTCCGGAAAAGTAAAATAGTGGGAAAAATGTGGATCAGTGGCACCAACATTGTAAATGTTAAGGTGAGCACATGGTAACCTGTAGCACTCGCCACTTTCCTCCTCTTTTGGCCTCGGGAATGCTTATTCTGAGTGGGGAAAAGACCCTCCCCACACTCAGAATTCCTCCATCAACTCCCCGACAGCCTTTACCTTCGCCCGCCTCATTCCCTTCGCTTATAGCTCTCCAAAAAGCTCTCCAATAACCCGATTGTTTCCGCACCTTTGTAATGCGATGGATTGATTTGAGGTATGGGTGCCTTTCATGTTTTTCTTGCGGCGCTGCGTGCACGTTGGCTGATTTACAATGCCCGCGCGCCTCAGGACGAGCTTTCCCCGCCCGGCCGCCCACCCTAACCCCAGTCGAGGCTTCGGATGGAATGGCGCCAAACCTCCCTTGCCGTTGGTGCCCCTCTCCGAACCCGGAGGGGAACGACTTTTAATGACACTTCGGCTGGTAGACATCCCAACCTGTTGAAACGCCGCGCTTCTGGCCCGTGGCATGCGCGATGGAACTCTTCTGCCTCCTTTATCCCTTTCTCCTTCCTTCCTCCCTTCTTTTACCCCTCGTTTTGCGATAGGGTTAGTTTCTAGTTTTTTGCTGCTTTTTTTTTTGGTTTTCGATACAACCGTTCTTTGCCTTGGCTTCGGTGGCGTTACTGTTTTCGTTTCCGAAAAATGTCGGGCGGGCGCCGGGGGCACTAACCCCCATCACGCGATCCCAGCCTCCTCGCAGCTGGGAAGGTGACGCCATTCTTCTTGGATTTCGTCCATGAGTGTGAGGTTCTCTTACTCCACAGTGGTGTAGCGCACTCTTCGCATAGGGGCAGTAGTCTCTCTCATACGTTGAGGGAGGCCAATAAAAAAGGGACGTCACAAAGGAGCCTCCCTTCCCACCAGTGCGGCACACACGCGCGCCAGGAACCCAAAGCACTGTGGGAAATACTGAGGCACAGTGGGCCAACAGAGATGTGATGCACCCCCAAGGTCGTCAGAAGCGTTAAACCGCCAGTGGCTTCTCGCCCCTGTGCCCTCCTTGCCTCTTCTTTGCTTACCCTGTGGGTGGCTTGTGGGCGACGGCGCTGACCAACACATGCGACGAAAAGGCTGGTGGGCCGCCTTGCTGTCCGTTGCAGTGGGGTGGCCGAGGAGGGGGCGGGGGGGTGGTAGAGAAGTTGCTGCTGTTTCTCTGGGGCGGCCTCGCCGCGGTGCCTGATAGACCTGAGCCAGGGCAGCATAGCTTATTCCCCGTTCTCACGCCATCACGCTGCATCCATCCCCCTTTCCATGGCCCCACCCGCGGCCGGCAGAGCGTAAAAAAAAAAAAAAAATGGGTCCTCACGCACTTGCTCAGAGCACCACCGGATTTCTCCTGCTGTTTGTGTCGGGTTGAGGCTGAGTTTGTTTGAGCTACCTCCGCGGGAATCCAAATAAAATCCAAAGGTACACCGTTAAGTTTGTCACAGGTGCGCTGATGGACGTACTTAAATCTCAATTCCCGCGTTATCTTTCCACTTTTTGTGCGTGCCATTTTGAGACTGGGCAACCAGGAAGCAGCTGATCACTGAAACGGGTAATCGGCTTCGACATGGTGGTTGAGAAAGCTGACTTCTCAAAGGCGGCACCCGTTGGAACGCAGACATGGTGGAGGGACGCACCAGCATCGTTGTTACTGTTGAAGAAAATGTGTACGTTTGGCGTTCAAAAATCCGAGCGTTCTTTTTTTTTTCTTTGTTCGGCCGAACTGACGCGATAGCGGAAAGTACCAATCACGATAATCTCAAGGGGAGATCTTTTGGAGACACATTTGATTGCGGCGTCATGTGACGCGGTCAAAAACTCTTGGGCGCATAACAGCTCCGTGGTATTTATGCTAACGGAGCCGTTCGACCGTCAGCCAAACGTGGGGTGACCTGTGGACTATTTCCCTGTCTACTGTTGAGTGAAGGCGAGCACGTGTATTCTGGTGGCGCAGAACACAATGGTAACTTGAAGCAGTTACACAATTAACCTTCATTTGCGTCAGAAACCCTAGTTAGGATGTGGTTCCGCGTTGCCTCTGTTATCGCCTCGTCCAGTAAAGAGGAAAAATCAAAATATACGGTAACAGGGCCCCTGTGAGCCCACTGACAGGACGGTTCCAGCGTTGTGCAACAAAAGTGGTTGGGGGCAATTTCAGAGCAGCGAGCCGTCATTTTTTTCAGTTCACTCGGATTTCCATTTTCTTGTTGAACTGCACGCTTTGCTTTGCCGCTAGAAGACCAGAGGTCCTTCGTTATCGCCATGGTCCAGATCTTCCTCCCAAAGGTGAGAGGTAAAAGGGAATGAAAACTTAACCGCTGTAATATGCGGTCTCCGAAGCGTTGTGAGGATACCAACAGCGACTTTCCAATTTGTTGTTTTCCCCACCCTAAAAAACAAACAAACAAAAAGCTGCAAAGTTTGGCGTGTCTCAGAAAAGAAGTTATGGGTAAACCTAATTTGTCTCATAAAACTAATTCTTCTCAGGAAAGGCATGCTTTACAAAAAACCTCTTCTTGAAAATCAGTGTTTCGTACAATGATTCTGTCGCGCTCGGACGCGACACAGAATCGAGTGTGTCCTTGGTGTGGCACCAGAGTTTTACGAAGCATTTGCAAGCACATCTGCGCCCACTAAAAGACTTGCTTGTGCCTCTTATTCACTTTTTTCTTCAGGAGGAAGTACATATGCAGCTGAGTTGTTTCGCTCCACAGTCCCATAACACTACATTGTGCTGTTCCAGTTGGTGTTGTTGACATCTCTCTGTTGAACCCTGGTTCGCAGATGTGGGCTCCGCAGCATTTTTCCTCCTTCTGATGGCGCGAAATCTCCTGTACTGAAATGCGGACGTTCTTCGACGCAAGAGTCTCTTTTCGATTAGATTTGCGTTATTTGGCACACTTCGACTGAATTGCTGAGAACAATGGAACTTTTACATCTCACACAGTGTGGGCTCTGCTCCTTCAACAAGATCTACGCACTATTACCCACTCGTTGCATCCTGGGCGAAGCGTTTGTGTTCACAGTAGCTGTTGCCCGTTGTTAGTGCCCACTTTCTGTCGTGCCCAACTTGTTAAGCAAGTGTCTGTTCATATCCCTTCACCACCGTACTTGTACCTGTTAAGGCACAAACCGTCTCCATGACTTTTTTTTTCTGTACATGTGCTCGTGAGTTTGGTGACACTTCTCTCACGAGCATCTGTAATTGAAATTTAAGTGTTTTGATCTGATTGCATAAGCTGTGCGAAAAAAAAAAAAACAACCAACAACATGTTGGAGTCAGTCCTATGCTTTGTGCTGTTATGGTAAAGGAAAATATATAACAAGAACGGATGAGTTGTTTTCCACGTCCCCTCCTGTACCAGAGCGTGGGGGAAAAAATATATGCTCCGCTACAATTTCGTGGTGCCCCCTTGTCGAGTAAGAACTTCTGCTGGACGTTTTTTCCTGTTACCGGATTGCCTATATCAAGCTGTTTGACGCACAGGTTGCAATTTTCCAGGTTGTTCGGCGTACCCTCGTCCTTTTTTTTTTTTTTTTGGTGGCGACAGCGCTGGACCACCGCGGCGATGAGCGCATAAATGATTTTTCATGCCATGTAGTTACGCAGACGCTTTCAAGGCAAAAAGAGAAACATCAACAGAGACCGGAACTTTGACAGAAAGAGAAGATGAAATGACTGCATTTGTCACTTCGTTTGATGACACCTGCTGTGACGAGCTGAGGATGCTCGATTCATTCGCGAGCAGTCCTATGATGAATGAACTGTTTCTTCCGAAGATACGTGCATGTTGTGAAACGTACGGGACGTCATGTTAGCTGACTACACTCCACCTTCTTTCTCACCACCACAACCACGAAACTGTAGTACTAGCAAAACACGGACCGAGGCATTTCCGTAGCTTTTGTTTGTTTTTTTCTTTTCCACCATCATTTTCATTTTTTTTTTTGTATTCCTCGTGCGCAGGGAGGCCCTTCTCTCTTTCTCTCTCTGACTCTTTCTATCTTTTCACGATTCTCACGGTTCTTGCTGTCTTTTTGGCCTCTAAACTACATAGTCATTCACCTTTTTTTTTTTTTTTAAGTATTGTGGGACCCTTCCATTGACCACCATTCTTTCCACGTTCTTGCTTTGTCGACTACAAGGCTTCCTTTTTTTTTTCCACTTGCGCTTTACCCGCTGGGTTTTTCTCCTGTTCACAAAATCACTCTCGCTCGATCGCTGAGGTTATCTTATTTGTGATATACTCCCTTGTTGTTTCCGTCTCAATTTTTTACTGGCTACTCAATTTCTATAGAAGCCTCACCGTGCGCCGCGAAAGCCTGAAACGACCCCACAGGCTCCTCCTTTGCTTTTTGTACGAAAAGCCTCCACTTTCTGGCGCTGAGACTTCTTGGTCGATCGGCTGCGCTGCGTCTAATTGCCTTGTCAGGCTACCCCTACCTTCCTTCCTTTTTCGTTTTCTATTGTGCATAACATCGTTTTTCCCCCTTCCAACTGACGTTTACTCTGCGTTGTTGGTTATTGCTTGTACTCACTTGGTTGGCTCCTGACCGATCTTTATCCACACACAGTTGGCCCAGCTCCCGACGACATCTCCTCCACGTTCGGAGACTGAGCTCCATCAGCTGCGTCAACGAGTTTTGTGTTGCACAAGGCGTTCTTACCTTTGGATGTGGTGCCCAAAATAACTCTCTCAGCTGCTTTCTCTCTCAACCGTGCTTCGCGCCATCACTATCATATTTTTCCTCATTTTTTTTCCCGGTGGACACTCCTTAGATAATATCAGATATTATTTCTGAACAAGTTGTTTTTCTTTGCTCTGTCCACGCGTTCTCCCCTTTGGCGGACCAACCGCTTTTTATTTAGCTCTCTTTATTTTTCCTGTGTCTTCTTTTAGAGATCTCCCTTCATTCTTTTTTTCTCGCATCTGGTGATTTTCAATTGTATCCGGCAGCGCTTAGGTCTCAGGGAGCATCTTTCTTTTGTTGTTCCATCTTCTCTTACCGACCTTGTACCGTTGGGTGAACCGTTTAAAATCGCCCGCCAGTTTGAGGACCTGAGGAGCCAACGGTAACCATGGACTACGTAGGGATCCCGACTACATCTGTGGGCTCATACAGCTATTCGGACGACGAAGGCTACCCGGGCGTTGACGGAAGCATCGGCGACGTCGCCAGCCCTACAACGCCAAATGGCGGTGTCGGAATTTCACAAGGCGGGTACGAGTATTTAGATTTTGCCCCCACTGCGTCCGGCTCGACGGTAACCGCCACAGATACGGGAACGCTCGAGGACTTTCTTGGGTTCATGGGCAGCGAGGCAAGTGCTGCCAGCTTTAGCTTCCAGGAAGACTCCACTTTTCAAGTTGCAGGTCCCGGAAGCTCCTCACACAGCGAGGTCGACTATGATGTTGTAGCGTTTGCCTCCGGGGGCGTGATTCCCGCTATTGCGCCTGAACGCGTTGTTATCCCGAAACGCGTGAACCGGCGCGCGGACGCAAGTCACTCATATTTGGATGTCACAGGCACGTTCGCTCAGGTGTCCTCACTTGTCACAGAACCGAAATCTGGGCCAAACTCGGTGGCTGCTCCAGCCACCGGCGCGGCAGCTGCACGGCGAACCTCCGACACAGTGACGGCACTCCGACGAAAATCGTCACAGCAGGATCTTTCAGAAAATTACGATCCTTTCAAAGACTTTGGGTTTTCAAAGGCCATTGGGCGGCCTACAACCTCTGGAGAGGGTCGCGCACGAAAAAACGCGAATCGTCGTATGAGTGGCGCAGCTCCACGCCCAGCAAATGGGGATGCGTTTGCCTTTGGCATTGATGCTTTCATGCACGGGCTTCAGCTTGGGTTCGGCCGCCAGCCCTCATTCAAACGCGTGACACCTGACTCGGCGCTGAAGGGAGACTACTTTTACCAACTTGGCGTCATCGACGAATCCCCCACTGCCCGAGAGGTGTCGATAAAAGCGAGCCCCCGCGAGGCCACAGCGACGGCGAGGAGGCAGTACCCCGACTCAGGGCTGTCGGTAACCGCACCAGCAGCGGATGGCGACTCCGCTGTCGACCCCTTGCGCCAATGGATTGACACGTACCAAGGCTCGCCACTGGTGGTGCCCACTACCCCGGCAAAGGTCGGCGCAAACTTCCGTCGTCAGCGCGGCACCGCAAGTCCGCCGCCGGACGCCTCGTTGGCTCTCGTCCGTGTGCGTCAAGACACCTCGTCCTTTATCCACGAGGATTTTCAGCGCGAGATTGACTTCCTGATGAAAAACCTTGTGAACACCGCCGCCCACCATACAGACACAGACGTCTCCTGCACGAAAAGTGGTAAACCTGGCAGCGCCGCCACGGAGGCTCCGTTTTCGTCGCGTTGGCGGCGAGATGGCAGTACGGGAACAACCAACCAGGTGGGAGTCGGGGACGCAACCAGGGACTTCGTTGGGTTTAGTGGCTCAGCAGCTTTTCCGCTGGCACCTGTCTATGCAGGTTATCCTGGAGTCACGCGAAAGGAACCTGTAAAAGCGGCTCGACCTCTGGGTGCCGGCTCCGTTTTCACTCGCTCCCCCGTCGCTACCTCTAACAGCACAGCGAGCAAGGCACCGAGTGCCCAGAATACTCCAGGCGGCGGTCTCGTTATGTACACCCCTGCAGCAGCGCAGCCAACCCCAGCAGCCCTGTCCCCGGGTAAACGACGCCACGGGTGGGGTCCCCAGACCCCGAGTGACGAGCTTGAACGCCCAGGAGCGGACAGCGCCCCCACGCCACGAAGAGCTGCAACATCGGCAGCGAAAAAGTCTTCTGGCGCTGCTACTCCGTCGGCGAGGGCCGCGGGCGGTGGCAAAGCCGGCAGTGGCGCAAACCGAGGTCGTGCTACCAGCCTTGCGACCCCCACTGACGCGGACGCGTACCAGTACTGGGACGATGCCTGGCTGAAGGACGGAGATGGCGGCACCTCCCAAGCCACCACGCCTGGGCCAGTCAAGAGCTTTCCAGCCTCACTGCCCTCTGCTGGTTCGCAGCACCCAAGCAGCCCAGCGTCCACCAAGAACCAGAGGAAACCGGAGGCCACCACATCAACTGTGCCCGCACCACCCGCGTCACGCACCACGCCGCCAGCAGGAAAGGCTAGCCAGCGAGAGTGCTCAGCTCCTCCAGTATCCAACACTGCGCCGGGTAGGCGACCGTGGCCGCCACACCCTGGTAATAATGCCAACCTTCGCAGGGCCAGTATTGTCCCAGATGTCCCAGCGACCACTGCCAACCTCCACACAATTCCAAACGCCACGAGCAGCAGCCCATCGATTGGGTCTATCCTTCCTTCGCCACCGCCTCGCCACAATGTCAGCCCCAGTGATAACTCAGTGTCTAAGACGAACGTACCACCCACACTCCGCGGCTCGCAACCACCACCTTCACCGCTCACGTTGACTGCGGATTTGTCGAACCAAGAACGGCACCGCCCGCTCGCCGTCACGGACACAGGACGACTACCGAGGCTGCCCCGTCCCATTAGCGCAGCCAACTGCGTGGTGGGGGCCGTCGCTCCCATCGTGCCCACCGCAGGGCGCTACCACACCGCAGGCACGTTGCGTGTGCCCACATCGCCACGAGACACCAGCGGAGCGGCACCTGCAGCGAAGGCCACGTCCAATCCGACAACAGCTGCATGCACCGACCGCCACCAGGCGCGAAGGGTGACCACACCCGGTCAGCCAAAGGGTGGACCGTTACTCGAGCCTTTGCCGTCAAGCTCAGAACCAGAAAACCAAGTTTCACGTAGGGACATCATGACTACAACATCCAGGGTAGCCACAGGGACTCGTGGGGGGCGCAACTCTTCGCTTTACGCTGGCTCTGGCCCCCCACCTATCCCTACAGTGGCCGGCGGAGCACTGCACCGTTCTTCTTTTCCACGCAGCAGCCTGGATAGCCATGGTAAGCCCTCGCCGGCAACAAGTCCAAGCGAGCCTGCACCGCTGGCAAACCGCCAGCGCCGCGCAGACGAGACGGATGCACACATTGACTACTTGCTGTACAGCATCGATGAGGCCCCCACAGGCGTTGCAGGCGTCACGAACAGTTCCTCTGACAAGGCCGTGCAACCGTCGTCGGACACTTTCCCGACACACACCACGGCAGCCGTGCGGACAGGTGCTAAGCTGTCGCACCACCAAGGATCCCCGACCGCCACCACGGCGTTGCAGTGGCACACCCAGAAGCCAGCTTCTGTCTTTCATAGCAAGGGTGCAGCATCGGGGGCGGAGGGCTACGCCCCTGACGACCCATCACAACACACCGCGGCGGGTTATCGCGGAGCAAATCGCCGCACCACCCCTAGCTCCGCCGATCCAGCCCCACACCTACCGTTGAGGAACTCGCTGAGTGCGTCGAGCAGAGCGGCAGGGCAGCGCAGAGCCGACCAGGTGAGCGACGAACGGCAGGCAGGCGCACCAACGTCGACCGGTACGAGCCCCAGGGACCACAGTCTGCGTTCTACCAGCAAGGACTTTGCTCCGTCACCAACGACCCCTGCCTCAGCAGGCCGTCGTCGGCGCCTCAGCGAGTTCAAGACGGGCGGCTGTATGTATCCATCGTTCTCTGGGTCCAAAAGGTTGCCAGGCCAGGACCGTGGCAGCGGCACAACCAACACGGGAAACCAGGCCGACACCACTCAGCTTCATGAGGAGGCACAGCGCGCGACTCAGCGGGCAAACGAGGAGCGAAAACAACGTATCCAGGCGTTTATGGCACGGCGCAAGGCTGAAAAGGAAGTTGAAGAGCTGCGGAGGCGGTCTGAAGAGGAGAAGGCAAAGCGCCGCAGACGATCTGAAGAGTCGGTGCAGGGTAAGTTGCCTCATGAGGCCCTTACCAGCAGTACGGATACAGCTGCTGGCGTGGGCGGCGGTAGATGCAGTGGTAGCGCAAGCACGGTGCGTTCGAGCCGCAAGAGTTCAGCAGGAGCCAAGCGTAAGACGTCCGCTAATGGAATTGCACCGAGCATCCCAACCGATCTACACACCACAATCCCGCTTGGAGGCCACACTACCACCAGCAACAAAACGCGGGGTCCCCCGAGCGGAGGTCACAGGAACAGGGTACGCACACTGGTGGTGTGCGTGTCGGCTGCAGCAGAGACGGGCGACAGCAAGACAAGTGGAGGCAGTAGCATCGCGCAGGGCAGCGTGGATATCGTGATGCGCGACTCCACGACAATCGAGGTGCTCCGTCGCAATGACCGGCCGCAGCTTTTCAACGTTGACGAGCACGTCAAATATACTGGAGAGGCCCAACAACGACTGCCGTCTTCCATTCTCCTTGAGCTCAACCGCCGTTTTTGCTCAGGCATGAATGGGGCAGTGTTGCTAGCGTCCACAAAGAACGCACGTCCAGCGGCTACCGCGAGCGTGAGCCATGTGGTGGAGACCGCAGTGATGCATATGCCACCGCGCTCGGAGCTGTACATGTCCATGGCTCTGGTTCGCGGCGGGCAGTCCCAGGACCTGTTCGTCGTGGGTAGTGCCCCATCTGGCAAGTCGCCCACCTGCGAAAACATCGGTTTCCGTGCGATGCCACTCGTGGGGGTGACGCTGGAGGGTGTCGGCTTTGTGAAGATCACAGGCATTGCTCAGGTGAAGAAATTGATGGCCGCAGGCTACCACTACGCCCTACCCTACATCGCTGGCGGCCCGTCCGCAGATGGGATTGTTGTGATGAACCTTGTGCTCAAGCAGCTCCCCGCAGACGGCGATGTGGTGCTCTCATCACTGCTCGTGTCTGACGTGGGTACCAACGCCCGTAGCTACGAAGCTGTACTGCAACGCGCGGGTAACAGCCCGTACCAACTCTTCCACGGAGCACTTGGCGGCCCGAGCTTCACGGTTGCTCTCTTCTGCGTGAGCACCGCAGACGGCTCGGACACATTGCCCGCCCTCGCCGTGCAGCAAAAACTGAGCCATGTGGCGAACCGGCAGACACACACAGGAAGCATCCGGCGGTTTGTGAGTCTTGTCGAGAACGAGGTGCAGGCCAAGGAGGGTACCCCGGCGGCCGATTCAAGCAAGCACAAGAAGCTTCGTGAGCAACTTCTCCTTGGCAACGGCGTCCTCGCCGACCCTGCGCACTACAAACCAGGCGACACACCCGAGCGAACGTCGCGGCGACTGGGTGCCCCACTCAAGGATAGCATCCATGAGAAACACACATCGGGGCGAACGGACGCGGCTATCCCAGGGAACCAGGTTTCCCGCCCTCATCCTGCTCCCAAGGACCCTGGGCCACCACCACCGCACGGCAGCAAGGGAGGATCGAAGGCAGCCACGCCCATTGTTGCCACGCGTGCCTCACCGACGATGGCAAACTCCCTCTCCGAAGCAGCCGTCCGTGGGAGCGGTACCAACACCACTGCTGACAAGGAGAGCAAGTTCAAGACAGTCGCAGGCAGCGAACGGTATGCCAACCGGTCGAAGCAGCAAGGCCCACCGCAGGGATTTATTCAGCTTGATGACGAGGATTCTGTGGCTGACGCCAAGCCCTCCCCTTTGATGAAGTCTCGGCTACCAGAACCGACGCTGGTGAACAGTAGTGGCTCAGGACGCATTGTTAACGGCGCGCCACCATTGCACACACTCCCTTCCACGGCCACGCGTCCGACGGGCTCGAGGACGGCGAACGAGGATTTGGTGCGGCGCCGGAGTGGCTCGGGCCAGTTTTTAGCGGGTGCGGCGACCATAGGGGTAAACGGTCCTGCTTGGCCTAGCGCGCCAGTGCTGCAGCCTCCTGCCCCACCTGAGGCTCTCGTTGCCGCGCGGGGGGACCGCTCCAACCGCGATAAAGCAGTGATACACCGCAGCAGCAGCTTTCAACCTGACAGTCGCGGAAGCACACGCGACAATGAAAGCCGCGACAGCGTGAACACGGACGGTGTGGTGGCCCTGCCGTCTGTCATTCCCGCCTCCACGAAGGTACGTACGATGGTCCTGATCGACCCAAAGTGCAGCGAAACGTCCAACGTGACGTTCGACAACACCGTTGTGATTGCCACGGGCGAGGACGACTTTGAGGAATATGAGGTGGACGAGGTGAGCGAGTTGGCGGCGGGAAGCGAGGTCGTCGTCTCAGGCGTGCTGGAGGAGCTTTGCGACACAGTACTGAAGGGCTGCAACGCTGCCCTCCTTGGCGCCGACAGCCGCCCCTACTCTGTTTCTGTTACGGTCCTCAAGAGCGCCGTGGCTACCATCCTGCGGGCCATCGCTGACGGTGGTGGCAGTAAATTTGGTAGCCTCACCGCGTCTGTTGTGAAACTGAAAGGCGAGACTGTGATGGATCTGCTGACACCGCAACCCGCCAGTCCGGAGAAGCTCTTCATTGCTATTTCTCCCATTTTTGGTCCGTGTGTGCACGGCGTCGAGAGCCGTGCAGTCACGGGAGCTCGCTCCTTTGAGTCCATGCTGAATCATGCTTTGACCCGCGCCGCCGAACATGACCGAGACCACAGCCTCATCTTTGTATCCATTATCCTCAAGCTTCGTGTGCCTGAGACGGAGGATGTGGTTGCTTGTTCCCTGGTCGCGAGTTTAGCAGGCGAGAACGTCGGGCTGTACACGGCCGTGCTGGACCGCAGCTCTCTCGTTCCACACGCCTTGTTCCACTACGCGCTCGGCGGCCCGTGCTATACAGTGGCCTTGTTGGGCATCGGCAGCGGCCAAGAGCGCGCGAACACGATGCTGCAGGTGCAGCACCGGCTTGGTGAGATTTCGAATCGCCCCACGCACCCTGGCAGTATTATCAAATTTCTCCGCGGCCTCCGGCAGGACCTCCTTCCCGTCCTCACTGAGAAACTGAGACTCACCCAAGACACCGAAGAGCGTGCCAGGACGAATACAATTTTGATGCAGCTGGAGGAAATGGCTGCAGACGCTGAGCTGCTGCTCAAGGACTTTGAGCATCACGAACCAAAGGCGTACCTCCACGGTCCTGGTGTGGGCTCGTCGAACGAGGCAACGCCCAAAGCACCTGCGAACCGCCACGACAGCCGCGCAGGTCCTCAATCTGCGCCAGCAAACACTGATACCACAGTCCCCGGAGCGAAAAAGCAGCGTGGTCCACTGCCCCGGCTAAGCCTCAAATCTGCCGCTTCAGCCGACGACGAGAGTCTCCGGACGAAGTCGCTTGTGTACTTCCACCGGCGGCTCATGGGGGGTGGCGCGCTAGCAGTGGATGGGAACAGTGTTCTGGCTAGCACGACCGAAGGCGGCCGACGATTCGATCATGATGAGGTCATTGTGTGTGAAGGCAGCACCGCCTCCGTGCCAGACTCGAACCTTCTGGACGTACTCACTCTAAAGTTTGCTACTGGACACAACACGGGCCTTTTGGCGGCAGACAGCAGCAGTTGCGCTTCCACACCGATGGTCCTGCGCAAGATTGCGTACCAGGTGGTCGCCGCCATGGGAACCGTACCGTCAGGCGAGGACGACACTTACGATGTGCAGTTGGTCCAAGCCCTGGGTAACCGCCGCATTGTTGGCGAGTTGCACGTGTCGATGGCACTCATCAAGGACAACATCACAGCGGATCTTTTACCAGTCGAAACGGATGCCCCTCTGTGTGACTTTGAAATCGAGCATTCCCCAGTGTTCGGTCCGCGAATCCGGGGGGTGACATCGCATTACGTCAAGACCACTGAAGATTTCGATCGGTTCCTTGCCATTGCGATTGATAATGCTGGACCTGCTCTGGAAACAGCTGACCCTGGTATCATGGTGGTCTCGCTCACCCTCACCCAGAAAACTCAGACGAACGATGTCTACGTGTCTTCACTGGTGTGCACGACGGTTTTCGATGCGGTGCATCACTATTTCAACGTGCTGGACCGTAGTCCGCTTGAACCCCTAGAGCTGTTCCGAAATATACTTGGCGGCACCGCGTGGTCTGTTGCGATGGCTGGCGTGAGCGATGAAGACACGGATTCTATCAATCTGCTCAGCGCGATGGTGGCGCTCTCACGTGTGCAGAACCTCCCCACGCAACCCAACAGCGTAACCAAGCATATCCACGAGCTGCAAGAGATGGTTGCGAAGCTGGCAGATCACGCCGTTGTATCGTCGAGCGAGGAGGAAAAACAGTACAACCTGAAGCGACTAGAGGTGGTGCGCTGGATTTTGCAGAATGCAGAGGCACTCCTGCGAAATCCGTTCGCACAGGAGCAAGAGGAGGAAGAACACCATACTTTCGTGCCGCTGGGAGCACCAGAAATGACGTCCGTTTCGGCGGAGAGGAAACAGTGAGTCAGGCTCATTGGTTTTGCCCTCTCTCTCTCCCTTTTTCTTTTTCTTAGTCACTTCCTTTCACCTTGCGTTCCTGTTCGGTGGTCGTCTAGGCGACCGACGTATCGAGTTTCCTGTTGCTTGCGAAGAAACGAACATTCCTCCCTCGTTCCTGCGTCTCCTCTCATGCCTCTGCTGCTGCTGCTGACCTCCCTGGCTGATTTACCATTCGGAATAGGACTTCTCCACGCATTCCATTGCCTCACTCTCTGATGCTCTCCTCTGCTACAAAATCCTGAACCACCAGGGTTTTCACCACATGCATTTCTTCCCAATTCTCGTCCCTTGTTGTGGTGGATTGTCTGTCTACGCGGACAGTGCCGTTGACCAGACTGCGGCGTCGGACGCACAAGCGCTGCCATAATCCTTCTTTCTCTTCCCCGTCGCTTTATGACTATCCCATCTCAGGGAACCTTTTCTCCTACACGTAATGTGGGGGAGTGATTTTCACAACTGATTTTCGCGGCGGCCTCTGTGTGCTGTACACTTTCCTCGTGTGCCGTCATGCGTGTTTGACGAGCTGTACGTTTCGCGCGGGACCAAATGCTCACGCTCCGTTCAGTATTCCTCCTCGGTGCGGTGTTATTCTCTTCTTTTTCGTTCCTCTAAACCGACTGCTCGCATTTGTGTGTTGATCCCCCAATTTGGCTTTGTTGATTCATTGTGTGAAGAACGGTGGCCCATGTCTTGTATTCCCTGCGTTCCTTTATTTCTTCCGCTTTCATCCTTATTCGTGTCGCCCCCTCTCTCTCTCTCTCTTTTCCTCTGCTTTATGTGTTTTAGCCCGTGAGCGTTCAGAGGTGAGATTGCGGAGGAATTTCGATAAAAAATGTGGCTGCTCACGCTGTGCACGAATTACTTTGAGCGCGCCAACTCCTTTCCTCATTTCCTCCTACGTCCCCACCTCTGCTGCCCACCAACAAACGCAATGAATCTATAGTTTCACCTGTTGCTCCTCCTTCTTGCGTCTCCGTTGCACAAATACTATTGCTGAACGCTTGCCTTCCGACGCGCGAGAATTCGTTCGTACGACGAGGTAGTGAGAATGAGGAGCAGAGTGTGAAAGCAGCGCTGATACTCCGATAAATTCGAGGGACCTAGTGGCGGTCGCGTAACCTCTTCTTCTGATGTCGAAAAAATGCTTTATCTATGGGAGGAAACGCCTCTCTTTCCTTCACATCTCCATCTGCTTCCCGACAGCCCTACCTGCATCGCCCGATACCTCTCACTTCTAGCTCCTCAAAGAGTAGCAACACCAATAATAACAGCAAACAAAACGGTTCAGGCACTCTGGACCCTTGTCAAGAGGCTGTTGCCTCTCTCTGTCCCTGACCTGCTGGGTGTAGCTTTACCACCTTTACTGGGAAACGGCAGCCATGGGCGATTCTTCGAGTGAGTTCTCCTTAGAGAGGAGCGGGTCCCAGCAGTTTGGTGAGACGGGCGCTTCTCTGTATCGGTTGGATCGACGACCACAGCGACCGCACAGAGTGAATCTCCCTCGTTCAAGCAGTGAATATGGCCAGTCGAGTATGACAGTGTCAGAGACTTCTCGCGCTGCGGGCAGGAGGGCCGTTGGCGGTCAGGAGCGACATGGGGAGCCGGCTCCTCACAGCGTACGACGGGCGGGCCCGGCAGCCGCGGCAGCCGCGGCAGCGACGGGGAGAGGCACCGCTGCGGCGCTCACACCGGTCCGGCCGCCTGGCTACCCGGACGAGCCCCCCGCCCCTCGTCTCTCTCAGGCCCGCCGGCTGCGTGACGTACAGTTTGTCGAACCTGACGAAGAGGATGCGGGTGCACTCAGCTGCGCCTCTGACCAACAGGCCACCGTGCCTTCCTCTGCGCTTGCGCAGAACCACGCAACACTGAACGGTGGCGAAGACCAAAGCAGTAGCTACAACGTCTACAGTGCCTTCCTGCGAATCGGCAGCATACCCACCAATGAGGACCCATTTGCCCCGATGCCTAACGCTGTTGCCAACCCTATGTACACCGTGAGCCGCACTGATAGCTTCTCTGCGTTCCCAGCCCCCGGTGCCGTGAATCGTGTGGGCAGCTTTTCTGCTGCACCACCCTACAGCGCCATGAATCACGCGGGCAGGATAGGTGGTTACGCACCCCTGACGACGGCCAGCCAAGCAGACGCATCCTTCAGGTACGCACCCATGAGTGTCATGAACCGCTATGCCTCCGTACCTAATGCAGATCGGCGTTTCGACGCCATGAGCCCAGCCGCCAACGCCGCTGGTGGGCTGCCCTTGAGCACCATGCATCGCTCAGACAGCTTCTGCGGATCTCTCTCTTTTGGATCCTTCTATGGCCCTGTGGGTGTACTTGCTGCGGAACCAACGGGTCCCTCAAACTCTACCAGGAGTTTCCTGGGCTTCCCTGCTGTTAGCGCAATGAACCGCACGGGCAGCTTTGGTGGGGGTGCACCTTACAGTGCGCTGAACCGCATGGGCAGCTTTTCCGTGCAACCAGGCTTCAGCGCTCTCAACCGAGGTAATAGTTTTTTATCCAACCCACTTGCGGGGGGCCGTGTGGCTCCAGATCCCCCTTGGGCACCCTCCACGCTGCGGCGCCAATCCTCTTTCCTACGCGCGCGGGGTGAGAGCAAGCGTGGCTATTTCGGTACGTCGAGTGCGCCCGCGGCACAGGTGCGGTCCAGCAGCGAGGACCTGTCTCCCACTCCTACTGCTCCGCAGGGGATGAAGAGGTCTGTCGGTGCGGAGAACGTGAAGCCTGTAAGCCGTACGACTGGCACCGCCCTCAAGAAAAAGGAAGCCTCGCGCACGGCGGACGCTGGTGCGCTGGAGACCAAGGCACAACCTGCTGCTGATCCGAGGAGCCCATCGGGCGACCGCAGGGAAGAGTCTCTCGTCTCTTACAACGACAGCGCACTTATTGCGAAATCTTCGGGCAGCGACAGCAGCACGAGCGCCAACTTTGCCACGAGGACGTTCTTTGAGGCAGGGGATCGAGCGTCGTCAACGCCAACTTTCCGCGATCGTATCCACCCACGAGATCCCAAGACGCGCTCGGAGCCTCCGACAGGTGTGTCCCAGTCGCGCCCTCTCACGGGACAGCCAGGAAAGAGTACAAGCACCCCGCCTGGCGCCGTCACCACCCTGGCGTCGCCTCGAAGGACCCGCGTCTCGTCACCAATACCTTCGCTCCAGACGAAGTCAGTCCCGCCTCCAAAAGCGACCCCCTCCAGAGCGGCAAATCCACGAAGTAGCACCATGAAGGCGATGTCAGTCCCTGATCAGAAGACCTCCGGATCTGTACCACCACCGCGGCCACCACCACCGCATACCAAACCCAAGAAGACTCGCGGAAGCATATTCTGCTGCGGCTAGCACACAGGGCTGCAGAAAGACGAAGCAGTAGATTGTCTGCTTCTAAAGAAACATGCTCTAGACATTTGTGCATGCACTTACGCAAAAGAGGAAGAAGAAGAGAAGGCGTCGTCACCGCGTGTTGCACTTCCCTTTTGACCAGGAACCGTTCATGGCCAACATCAAAGAGAATAGTTGCCAATCAATATTCCTTTTTCTTTTTTTCAAATATATATTGTCAACGTTTGGCCCAGCAGCATCGGCCCTGTTCACTCCCCAGACATGGTGTTCATTCTATCTTCGTTTCCCTCATTTCTCTTCTCCCCACTTTGGGTGTAGGCGCGCTGTGCTCTTGGGGTCCGCCTACCTCCTCGTGCGGGCGGATCGTCTTGCTTTCCACCACTTTCCTCCAAAAATTGTTTCTCGTTTTCATCCACTCATCGTCTGTGCTTATGTTGAAGGCCTGTGTCCTTTTCCCCTTTCCCTTCATTTGAGAAACGGGTCGTCTACTGTGCTTTGATTCTTTCCCGTACCCTTCTCACACTGCGTCGCCTTACGTGATTTCTGGGCTTTAGCTCGTGCACTGTCAGTCAGGCCCGTTAAGCCCTGCACAGTTTTCATTCTCTTCTCACCTTCAACTTCACGTAATGCACGCTCCCTTTTCTTCTCGTCTTGACCACCACTTGATTTGAGTCACTCGTGGCGCAGGCCAGTGAGTCTCTGCAATATGAACTTTTGTCTAATCTTTTCTTGTTTTCTTCTTGTTCCCTACCTCTCCGTACAGCTTGGCGTTCATTAGTTCGCTTTTCCTGTTGGTGCTTTCGTCATTCCACCACTTCATCCTCCCTGCCTGTGTTCATTCATGTTACCGCAAGCCAAAACTGAGCGCCGCATCGATCTCGTTGTTCTCCTCTTTTACAGCGGTACCTCAAGCTCTTCTTCATATGTGGAGCTCCCCATTGCACTTCTTTTCCATCAACTCAGTGTGGTGCTTCCGACCTTTCTGGGCGTGAGCGTCTTCACTCTTGCTCCTACCGGAAAGACGGACCTGTGGGATGGCCACTGCCGTTGAGGAGCCTTTTTAGTGTTATGAATCGTTGTGTTGTTCCGCTCCCGCGAACAGGAGAACATAGAAATACACTTCGTTTCACACGCTATACTCCCCTGTGCCACAAGAAAAAAATAAATCTCAACACAAAACGTGAAGCCCTTTCACACCCTGCCCGTGAAGCGCTTCCGTGTGCGCGTGAAGGCAGGCAGCGCATACGGTGGAGATCGCGAATTGATACACCATTCTTCTGACCACTTACGGCACTACTCGGCTCCAAGTCAACTTTCCTGACATGCTCGCACCAAATCTCCCCCTTTCTCCGTGTCACCTCTTCCGTTTTTCCTTTACCACATCACCGATCACCTACGCTGACTGCATACAAATATCGACTCACTCGACAACTCATCGGAAAAAGTAAGCCGCGAATCCTTGTAAAGAAAAAACAACACGACAACAAAAATTGTTTTGCAAAGATCACTGGTACGTTATTCACGTTCTTCCCTCGTCCCACGGTGCCATTCCTTCTCCTCACTGTTGTGTGACTCAATTCTGCCAACGAAGGTGCCCTAGTGTTTGCTCGTCACCTCAGTCTCCGCACCTGCGTCGCTTTTCAACCTCCCGTGAGCCTTTTTGCCTTCTTACCTCTTTTCAAAAAAAAAAAAAAAGTCTCCAGGAAGATACTCACGAAGGCGTTCTCAAGAAGTCCCAACCCTTTGCAATCGTGAATTCTCACCCACAGCACCTAGTTTGTTCTTTTTTCCGTTCTATTTCTCCTTCCCCACCCTTTCACCCTTGTGAATCCTTATAGTTCTACCATCTATCCCACTTTGTGTGCACTTTTTTCTTTTTCTTTTCCAATTTCTCTTGTTTTGTTCTTGCCGTGTGACCCCGTTGTTATTCGTCCAGCTCTGTGTTACCTCCTCTCTTTCGAGTACCCTCTCCCACACCACTCCTGCATCGTCGTTTATAGTTCACTCAATCCTCACATCGTCTTCTTGTTTTGAGCTCCCCCTTTGTTTGCTTTCTGTAAATCCTTCTTGCTCGGCTAGTAGTTTTTGTTCGTTTGTGAATATCCCGTTTTCGGTCCTTCTCTTCTCCCTTTTCCTTTCTCTCCCCACGCGCCAGAGTTTCCCCTCACCGTTTTTGTTTCTATCTTACTATCTCTCCTTGTCTGAGGAGTTTCCCAAATTTCATTGAAAGCCTACAGTTCCAGCAGACGTGGAGTTCCTCCAGTGAGCTCTCTACACTTGTCTCCTGATCCAACTGTGTCTAACATCCGCGAGGTCGGTGTCTTGCAAAGGCGTAACATTGGTCAACCATGGCTTCTGACAAGAAATCGTCCGGCTCGCGCTCGAGCAGCGCAGACAAGAAAAAGAAATCCTCCTCTTCTGGTGCGGACAAAAAGTCTTCATCTTCCAAGACGTCTTCCAGCGGGACCCGCCGCCCAAGCAGCAGCTCCAGCCGCACGGCCTCCTCCGGTGCCGCGAAGCAGGCGACGCCGTCGACCTCGTCGGCCAAGCCCTCACAGAGCCGCAGCGCCGCCACGCCCTCTTCTGCCAGCAAGCCAACGACCCCCAGCCGCACCACAGCAACGCCCTCGACCTCGACGGCGAAGCCTTCAACCGCAGGTGCTGCCGCCCCCTCCAAGTCCCCAAGCACAGCCGCTGGCGCGAAGCCGGCCAGCGCGGTGACGCCGTCGAGCAAGCCCGCCACAGCGGCCGCCCCGCCCGGCGCTCTTAACGGCGCTACTCGCGCCGCGCCCCCTGCCAATGGGGCGGCCCCCACTCCAGCTGGTGGAACGCGCGCGGCTCCTGCCGTGTCTGCTCCCACCGCCGGGGCCCCCACTCCACAGACTTCTGCGGCCGCTGGCATGAACGGTGGCTATGGTTCCATGGGCGGCTACGGCAGCATGGGCCCCGGCGCAATGAGCGGTTATGGCAGCATGGGCGGTGGCCAGGGCGGCAACAGCATGTACGGCGCCGGCACGAACAGCATGTACGGCGGCGGCACAAACTCCATGGGCGGCTACGGCAGCATGGCAGGCGCGCAGACAGGCAACAGCATGTATGGCGCCGGCGGCTACCCAGGCAGCATGATGGGTGGCATGGGTGGCTACGGCAGCATGGCCGATCCGTCCATGAGCGCCATGGGTGGCAGCATGTACGGCGGCGGTGGCGGCATGGGTAGCATGTACGGCATGCCTGGTATGGGAGGCTCCATGTACGGCGGTGGTATGGGCTCCATGTACGGAATGCCTGGCATGGGAAGCATGTACGGCATGCCCGGTATGGGCGGCTCCATGTACGGCGGTGGTATGGGCTCCATGTACGGAATGCCCGGCATGGGAAGCATGTACGGCATGCCCGGTATGGGCGGCTCCATGTACGGTGGCGGTATGGGTGGCCCTGGCAGCATGTATGGTTCTCTCTACGGTCGATCCCTCAGCTACGGCTCATTTGGTGCTGGCAGCATGTACGGCGGTGCTTCTCGTGGTGGCTCCATGTACAACTCGGGCAGCAGTATCGGCGGTATGTTCGCTCCGCCGTCCAACTACACGATTCGCCGCAAAGGCGCGGAGCAAAGCTTCTTTGCGAAGACTCTCGAGGACTCCACCAAGGAGGAGAAGGAGAAGAAGCGCAAAGTCACCGACAGCACCGCTGCGACAAAGACTGGCGCCTCTGCTGAGGCGGACAACAAGGCCGGCGGCACGCGCGCCGTGACTGTCGACCCGGCCAAGGATGGCGCAAACGCCAAAAAGGCTGGGGACGCGAACACGAAGCCTTCTGATGCCCCCGCTACGAAGACCAATGCGACCTCTGGCACAGAAGCGAAGACAGTGCCGCTTGGCGATGTCGTGAAGCGGGGCGGTGTGGTGGCGACTACATCCACTGGTCCTACTAACGAGATGCCCGACACAGGTATCTACACCCTTGTCCTGCTCGAAGACAACGTGGACAAGACGCGCGTGAAGCCGGACAACGCAACGAACAAAATCACCGTGCGTGACGGCAGCGACAAGGATGCCACGTATCAGGTGAACGAGATTGTGCCGCTTGCAGAACTCAAGGCGACAGACCGCAGCACAGTGTTACACGAACTCAGCGAGCACGCGTGCTTGGGCCACCACGTCACCACTATCATCGTCAACCGTCCTGGTGCTCCCGCGCCCCTCAAGGCCTCGACGATGCTACTGGAGTCCCTCTTCAAGGAACTGTCCAAGGATACGGCGGTGGACAAATGGCGCGTGGTGTGCCGTGCTGCTGCGATTCCAAGCCCAACACGCTGCAAAGACCTTCAGGATCCAGCCGCGAAGGAGAAGGATTCCGACTTCGGGTCCAACCCCGTATGCGGTCCTGGGCTGCGCGACCTCAAGAGCACGAGCTTCGCGAAAGGCAAGGACGCCGAGGCCGTCAGCCACATTGGCCGGCTTCTGGCGACGCCAACCAAGCCTGAGGAGCTCTTGTACGTCCACCTGATTCTTATGCAGGCACGGGGTCCCAACGTCTACGTCTCCTCCTTTGTGATGTTTGTCACGCAAAGTGCAGAGCAGCTGGAGGCAATGGCGATTTCCGACGACCGCAAGGCACCTGTGCCCCTCCTGCGCACCGCGATTGGCGGCCCTGGCCGCACCGGTGTGATTGTGTCCGTCACGGGCACCAAGGAGGCGACCAAGACCGAGGCCGACACTCTGAAGTCGGCCGCCGCGCTGTGCGCCAAGACGAACAAGTCCCCTCGCAGCGGTAACACGAGCCGTTTCATTGAGTTTACCGACGCGCAGATTGAGAAGCTGCAGGCCGCCGCCGCCAAGGTGGACCCCGCTCAGAGGCCGCGTCAGGTGGAGACCGTCCAGAAACTGCGTGGTATGGTCGAAGACACGAGGAAGCTGCAGTCCAGCTTTGACACAGCGGAGCCCATCATGTACCCTCCGCTCTCCGGAGACCGCGACACCAACAAGAAGCCAGACGAACATCACGGGAACCAGCCTGCGGCGACACCGTCTACTGCAAAGGACCGTGGTATCGCCACCGCTCCCGCCCCGGCCGCGACGCGCGCTGTCCCCGTCGCAGCGCGCTCTGCGCCAGCAGCCACCTCGCCCTCCAAGCGTGCGGCGGCCACACCGTCCTCGTCTGCGGCTGCCGGTGCCACTAACAGGTCTCGCGCGGTCCCCCCAGCGGCCCCAGCGGCCAACGTGGCGGCCGTGGACCCCGTGGCGAAGCCAACACCGTCGGGTGCCACCGCCGGCCTCCCGCGTGCGGAGTCGAATGCGAACATGGAGGCTGCCACCAAGGGCGTCCCGTTCAGCAGCATCCATCGCATGGCGGTCATTGTGGACGCTCCTGCGGCCCCGGTGAAGACCACCGTCGACATTGTCTCAGGCGGACAGAAGATGTCCTACATGGTGAATGAGTGCCTGACGCGCCCACCGGGTAGCCGTGGTACCACCTTTGACTCCAACGATCTGCGCCGTGTCGCCAACCTGCTCGTGAATGGTTTGAACGTATCCTTTGTCTCCTCTGAGCTGACGAAGGCGACGCCAGAGAACCAGGTGTCGTGGGAAATGGTCCGTCAGGTGGCGGTGCAGGCACTTGAGTCCGGTGAGAATGACCGCTTCATGCAGCTGGAGATGTACATGAACGTCATCACTGAAGACAAGCACATCGCGGATCTCGTCTCTGCAGAGGTGAAGTCCTCGGCCCCACTCAAGTTGGGTACTTCTCCAATGACGGGATTGATTCTCTTGGGCGCCAAGGGCGTCAAACTGACCAAGCCCACCGAGACGTCCGCGGCGATGGAACGGTGCTTGCGTGCCGCGGGCCCGCTCCTTTCCACGGCGCCCAATGCAGTGGTGTGCGCCAACTTCGTCATGACCCGTGTTCCTCGCGAAGGCAACATGCTCGTGAGCAACTTCCACGTCTTGGTCACCGACACCTTGCGCCCCTTCCCTTCCGCGATGGCGGCAGCAAAGACGCAATCCTCCCGCGGGGTCTTCATCCAACCCTTTGGCGGGCCGTGCAGCACCCTTGTTGCTGTTGTGGCTCCGCAGAGCGCCTTGCTGGACGACACTGCCAAGGAGGACCTCGGCATCCAGCGCAACCTCGCTCAGGTGCGTGCACCAGTCATGCGCCCAGGTGACGTGCAGAATCTCCTCTCGTATGTGGAAGCATCCATGAAATCGGCAGGGGCGCGCATTCAGGAGACAGACGATGAAGCCACGCGGGAGAAGATGAGGGCGATGGTGACGTCGTGGAAGCAACGCTACGAGGACTTGAGCAACCTGCGTGAGAACCCAGCGACAGTGTCGGTGCCCTTTTACCCCGTCGACGCGAACGATGGCCAGACAGTGGCGTCACCGCAGTCCACCGCCGCCCCACCAGCCGCGCAGAGCCCTGGCCACGTCCGCGCGGAGCGCACGGAGACACCAGCGGCGAAGCCCGTTGTGGCCAACCCACGCGCCTTGCCCGTGCAGGCGGCCCCTGCGCAGCCGGCACCGACGCCGCGGTCGGAGAAGGAGACCCCCCAGCCCACCCCCGTGGAGGAGCCACCCCGCAAGGAAACATCCGACCCGTACCGCGAGCTTTCCCCGAATACAGTGAAGGCGCAAAGGCAGCCGGCGGCAGCGCAGCAAGCGAACCAAGAGCAGCAGAATGGCGAAACGGAACAGCCGCAGCCTGCTCCTGTGCGTGTCATTGCCATCCTGACGGAGGCAGGAGGCAGCGCACCACCGCTGGACGGATGGTCGGTGGAGGCTCGCGATAACACGATGATCGTGAACACCCCTGAGGGCCCGCAAGAATACGAGTTCGACGAAGTTGCGTGCCGCCAGAACCGCGGAGAGGCGATTGCGTCGTCCGTGCTTGACGACATCACCACGAAATTCCTTGAGGGCTACCCAGCTGCCGTTCTCTGCTGCGACACGCGCGGAAGCGCTGTTACCATTGACATGGTCGATAGTACCGCGCGCCAGGTCCTTGACAAGATGGGCCCAGACACGGAATTCTACATGGCGGTGACAGGCTACCGCGAGCGCGATCCGTTCATGGTTGACACGCTGTCCTTCTTGGAAGGACAGGAACCCAAGCGCACACCGCTTCGGATTAGTAGCACCCCGCTGCTTGGACCTTGCTTTAAGGGACAGACCTTCGCGCGTGTGAAGGATGGCCACCAGTGCTCCAAGCTGTTGCGCCAGGGCCTCGCAGTCTGCACCAAGTCACATGCTGCTGCGGTCATCAATTTCTACCTCTGCTCCCGCAAAGAGGATGGCGACGTGGTGGTGTCCAACTTGCTCTTCACCGTGTCTCCCGGCGCAAGCTCGCTCTTCCGACTCTCCTTGGAGCAGCCTCCTCGGCGCCGTGGCGTGCTCAATGCGGCGCTTGGGGGCAACTGCTTCACAGCGTACGTGGTGGGTATTTCCGCTCACCCGGCCGCGGATGACGTGCCGTCCGCGTGCCGCCTGGCGAAGCCGATGCGCGAGACGATCAACACCGTCGGGGGCATCACCTCCGTTCGCACAGCCCTGCGACGCACGGAGCGCGCCGCCGAGCAGGCCCGTCAGCAGATGCAAGGCACCTCGGACGAGGAAAAGCAGAAAAGGGCTGAAATGTACGTCAGGAGGATGGAGGGTTTCACGAAGTTGTTCACCGAGTACCTCGCCGATCCAGTCAACAAGCCACCTCCGTGCGACCTCCCTGAAGGCGACCAGGAGTAACAAAGGTAAGTGCCCGAGACGCGTCCATGAGTCACTACCGTACTTCCCCGTACAAGTGACTTCTCGTTCCGCATAAAGAGACGTGTCTGTCATTCTTGGAGCATACATGTCATGCGTGTCCGTGATTACTCCACCTTGCCTACCCTCTTTTTTTTTTTTTTTGTGTGTGTGTTCTCCTTGCTTGCACGTGCTTCCAGATTTCACACACGCCAAATGGATATCACATCAAGGGAAAAAGACAAAGAGGGATATCACTAACGTGGTACTTGGCCCCATCGTTCTCTGCGTTCGGTTTTTTTTTTTTTGTTGTTGTGGTCTTTCAACTATCCCTTTGTGCTATTCAATCATGTATTTTGGCGTTGCAGCTCAACTTCATCGTGTCGTTTTTTTTTTTTGTTTGGAGCGAGGACTGCTTTCTCACTGCACGCTTTTCGTTTTTGCCTTTCATCATTCCCCCTTTTCCCCACAACACTCTTTTCTCAAGCGCTCTCTTCAGACACTTTGCTTTCTTGGCCTGTTCCTTGACTGTGCTCTACTATTTTTGTGGTACACTGGCAGTCTTATCAGAAGTCCGTCTCTGAGGAAATGCAAAGCGTTGTGCCTTTTGCTTTACTCACACGCTTTCAAAGCAGACGCGCATCCATCGCACCCACTCACGGGCGCCTTATAGTTCGTTTCTTCTTTTACTTTCCCTTCTCACTTCGACGATATGGACTCACATTCACGGTTTTATCCTTAGGTTTTGTTTTCTTTCTCTGATGGTGGCGCTTTTTTTCTCACTCCAGTTTTTTCGCGTCCCCCCAACCCTTTCGAAGTCTCCGCAGTGATCGACTGTCTTGTCTTTTCGGTATACCGCTCCGAAATCCATGTACACTGTTTTAACGACTCTCCGTGAATGCCTTATCCTGCGACTCGAAATGTCTTCCGCTTCTACGTGTTCGCCCGTCACATCTTCCTCCTCTGCCTCCCCATTTCCAACGCGGCATCCCTGCTTCCCTTCCCAAGGCGAAGATACACTGCAGGGGCAGGGAACGAGAGAGGCGGCATACCGACGAGAGCCTAGCCACGGCGGCTGCGGCATTAAAGAGTACCAGGACGCTCACCGTGCAAATGATCTCTCACAAACAATTTGTTGTTTTTTGCCCATGTCTTTTTTTTTTCTTCCCGTTTCCTCAAAGACATTTTCGTTTCCAGTGTTTCTCGTTTTACCCTCCCGAGGCGTTTGAACAAATCAGACGTTCGCTACGGTAACACGTCGCAAAAACCAAAACCAAACAAAAATAAAAACCGGAGAGTTTCATGTTACAAAACAAAAAGCCCCTTGACGACACGCTGCGAGCAGCCACGGTGTTCCCAAGGAGGGCCTTCTCTTCTCACGTGCCTCGCCGAGCGGGTCGCACCTTCTATAGTCCGTTGTCAATATCTTATTCGTTTGTGCTTTCCACCGGTATATTTTCTCTGCTTTTTTTTTTTTTCGGCATGTGGATGCAACACTAATGTGATCACAGCAAGAAACGCATCATGCGCGGGTCAGTCCTGGATGTCTTTGGAGATTTGGAGGACGTGGCGCTGCTCACAGCGACTAGCTTGATGAGAAGCCGCTTGTTTCTGCCTCTGGTCTCTTTCTCTCCTCCTCCCCCTTCTTGGCTTCGTGATTACTGTGCATCTACTTTTCGGTTGCCCGCGTGCTTCCACGTCAAGACGCCGACTTGTTTCTTTCCTCGAGCTCGTTCTTTTTTCATGTTCATGCAACTTACCTTTTAGGGCGCTCTGTTTTCCCTTCATTGCAGATGTACTGTGCGGTGGTCGTTCTTGTATTTCTTATTCTCTCCACTTTCTTCTTCCATCGTATCTCTTCGGACTCTTCCTCTTTTTTTACTCTTGCCACTAGTGTATGTTTGTCTCTTGTGTTGTACCTGCCTTATCATCTCTCGTGTTTTCCGTCATTGTCCCCCACCCTTCAGAGAGTCCCGTGCACAACCTTTACACCGCTCTCAACATTCTACACGGAAGGTGCAGTAAGAGAAAACGTCTTTTTTTGTTTCTTTTAACGCACGCACAGATGCAGGTGCAACGTTATAGTGGTTCCAAACTCCGTCTCTTCTTTCGCAAGCAAATACTACTTCACTCATTTAGACGAAAATTCAATGAGAATCCGAACCATACTTGCTGTCCTTGGGAAGCCAGCGGCTTCGCGAATGTCATCAAGGGAACAAAAGAAGGAAAAGAATGTACGGGGAGCTGGAGGTCACTGTTTTTTTTTTTTTCACCCATCGCGGTGATATCCACCTCGCCCCTCTCTTCCTTGTCTGTTGTCCTTGTGGGGCTACATGAAATTTGCTGGGAGGCACCAAACTCGCGGGGAGAAGGTCTCTTCAACACATTCCCCTGCAACGCCAAAGATGTTTCCCTTCCGTTTCCCAGGGATCCGTGCTGCCCCCGCGGCGCTAATTATGAAAAACTATTGGTGGCACAACGCCGACCTCATATGCACGACTCATCCTCTTTCTTTCTCTCTTTTGCCTTCCGTCTCATCACTACACTTGCTGGTGTGCTTCTCTTTGGGTCACGGACGTTTGCTGTAACGCGTCGCGCTTGTGCTGTCCCCGACTTGCAACAGCAACCCATATAGTTTCTCTTCTCTTTGATTGTTCCTTCTACTGTTGAGGCAACGAGGAAAATAGACAGCAATACAACTGACCAGCATCACCTGCCTGATCGCCTTGGGAAGTCCGTTTGGGGTTCTCCGTTAGAACGGAATCTACTCTGCTGATTTTCTTTTCCATCCCTGCTTCGATCTGCTTTTTTTTTTTCGTGTACGTACATTCTCTTCTTGTTACGTTGTCAATTCTATAGTTCTCCGCCCGTTTTCGGTCTTTTGCACAAGCAAAAGCGGTCGCTGTTTTTCCTTTCCTCTGTAAAAACTTTTTTTCACCTTGTTCTCTGTCCCCTCATCCATATTTTAGTCTTTTCCTTCCGCCCCTTTCTGGGTCACTTGTGCACGTTTTTACCCTTTTCTATTATCTTTGTCGTAACGTTGTGTATTTGAGTGCGTTTTCGCTTCTTTTTTAGTTTTCTCTTTCCGTTAGCATCTTACAGTTGTTACTACAAGGTGTCTTCTGTGTTTAATTTCCTTTTCAATTTCCTGCCACGAGCGTTCGCTGCTTGGACGCAAGACACTGTGGTAGGTACACCCCTTCCCTTTTCTCGCTCTTCAACGGTCTTCCGTTAGGCTACCGGGCAAACTCCTTTCTACCTTGAGAGCTTTCATGAGTGCTCCTCCGAAGGCCACTCCCCAACAGCCGAACGGGGCAACGCCACGGCTGTCGCCGGGTGCCCAGGCGTCGGCGCAGACGCCAGCCCAGAAGCCCCAGCAGCAGCAGCAGCAGCAACAGCAGAGCATGATGCAACAAGGCCTGGTGCCCGCGGGCATGCAGCAGACGGGTGGAATGCCGGGTGGCCCTGTGCCCCAGCCGATGTATGGGTCCATGGCGGGTGGCCAGATGAGTGACTTGGGCTACAACAGCGGCTACGGCAGCATGTCCGCCGGACAGATGAACGGACAAGGCATGCCTGGGCAACAGCAGCAGCCAGCGCTCGGTATGAACGGTGCTGCAGCGAACGGCTCCATGTATGGCAATAACATGTACGGCGCGGGCAGCATGTACGGCGCCAACTCAGTTATGGGCAATAACATGTACGGCTCCATGGCGGGGCCAGTCATGCCGCCTGGTAGCATGTTTGGCATGGGCAGCATGTATGGCGGCGTTCCCGGCGATGCGATGATGATGGGACCGACTGGCAGCGTGTACGGAAGCATGTACTCAGGCTCGACGTACATGGGCGGTCGGTTCACCGGCAGCGTATACGGTGGTTCCTTTTTTGGGCAGACAGGCTCCCTCTACGGTCAGGGTGGCTCCCTCTACGGCCAGAACGACGTCAACAGTGTGATGGGTTCCATGTATGGCATGGGCAGCATGTACGAATGCGATCGTGTGCATGACCAGCTGGGCAAGGTAAAGAAGACTGACCTGAACTACTCTATCATTTTTGGCTCTAACAGCCTCAGCCAGAACCCCAGTCGCCGTGATTCGTTCTACGAGGACAAGGCTGACGCAATCGACAGCCGGCGTGGCAGCACCCTGAGCAACAACGGTGACGGCGTGGGTGAACCGAAGGTGAGTTTCATGACGCGCCGTGCCAAGGCCATTGAGAACGGCGAGGACTACGATGGTGGCAAGGCGGGGCGCGGGGAAACAGGTGTCAGCAGTGGTGAGCCCACAAAGTCACGCGCGGCCCCCTCGACGGTGCGTATCGTGCCCGTCGACGAGGACGCTGAGGCACCGCGCTCGCCGACGAAACCAGAGACGACACAGCTACCCTCGTACGCGACCGTGCAGACGGTGGCGGTGGTGGAGAAGACCGCCACGGCGATGCCCCACGTCAAAGTTTCTGGCGATCAGAAGCTCCAGCTTGACGCCAAGGGCCGTAAGAAGGAAGTGACAGTGATTGAGGTTGTGTCGTACGACCCGGCGACCAAGACCGATGTTCAGTCAAAGAAGGTGGATGGAGTTTTGAACCACTTCCTCGTGGGCCACAACACCTCCGTCCTCGTCACCTCTGAGAAGAAAGCGTCGGCCTCCGTCGATGCCATCTTGCAGTCCGTTCTGCGTACGGTGTTTGCGAAACTGGACAGTGCCGTGGCCGCCAAAAAGACGAAATTCTTCACTGACCTCACCGTTGGCGCCGTCAACAAGCGCGGCGAAATCCGTGACCTTCTCAAGTCGGGTTCTTCGGCGTACGCCCCGCTCGAGATTGGTGGCTCCCCTCTCTTTGGTCCTGTGGCCATGAATTTGGAGACGCTGACGGGCCGCACAGCCGCAGAGTTCACGGACAAGCTGAGCAAAGGGCGCCAGGCGGCCACAAATAACAACGCCGTCATGGTCGCCACAATCATCCTCAAGCAGATTGTGCCGGCAGCCACCGCAGACAAGTCTGAAGTCCTGCTGTCGTCCCTTGTCATTGCCGTTGCACCGCCCGGTGATGTGGATACGTTTACTGGCATTGCGAAACGCACGGTGGACTCTCCTTTGCGCGATCTGCTGCGCTACCCGCTCGGCGGGGCCTGCGTCACGGCGGCCGTGCTGTGCCTGTCTGACGCGTCGGAGGGCTGCGAGGACCTGGTGGATCGGTTCACCAAGCTCGGGGACGTCAAAAATACACCGCCCCGCAGTGGAAACGTCGAGCGTTTCATTGAGCACACAACGCTCGTGCGCGAGGACTTGAAGACGCGGGCTAGCAAGGCACCGAGCGGTGAAAAGGAGTCCCTAGAACGCAACGTCGCTCGTCTCGGCACTATTCTTACCGACTACCAGGAGCTCAGCAACAAACCAGAGACTACGAAGCCCAAGGTGTACCGCCCTACTCGTGTCGAGACGAAGTCGGAGCCCAAACCCGCACGCCAGGAGAGCGAGGTTCGCACCCGTGAGGTCCGCGGCACGCCAGCCGTTGGGAAGTCTGTCACGGACAAGACTCGTGCATCCAAGAGCGCCCCCGCAAACACCGCGGAGAACCCTGACAACAAAATCCTTGCCGTCGTCGTGACAGACGACACAGACTGCGCGGCTTACAAGGTCAACGCCTCTGCACCGTCCGTCACCTGCAAGGGTGTCCAGTACCCTGTTGACGAAGTGGTGGGCCTTGAGGACATGAAGAAGGACCTTTCCAAGAGCGCTGCTACCCGTGCGTGTATCAAGTCCTTTATGGAGGGCTACAACGCCAACGTTATGACCATGGACAGCGCCAGGGTTTCCAGCGGGCCGTTTAAGTCGCCCAACTGGGCGATTGTTCGCGAGGCCGTAAAGTTGGCGCTTCGCGACGAGGTCAAGAGCAACCACCTGCGCGCGTCCTTCGCGCTTCTTAAATCCTCTGGCGAGGCGGCTGACCTCTTGAAGAATCCGGATGACAAATCGGGCCGCCCGCCCCAGTGGGAGCCCCTCACCGTCTCCTCCTCCCCGCTGTTCGGCCCGCTGGTCTACAACGCCCACCTCCACGCTGTCACCTCAGAGGAGCAGTTCCTTGCGCTGAAGGCCGAGGCGGAGGCGACCTTGACGGCGTCGGGCCTGTGGAGCTACGACACGGTGGTGGTGGTCTCCTTGATCCATTCTTACGTGGAAGACGGTGATTGTCTGGTCGCCGGCTTCACGACCTCCTTTGCAGGCATCAATAACACGATCTTTGACAGCGCCCTGTCGGGCGAAACCTCCTTCCGAGAGGTTTTCCGCTATGGCTTTGGCGGGACTGCCATTACGGCCATGATCGTTACTCTGAGTAACGGCGACGAGACGGGCTGGGTGGAAAGCTGCATGAGTACCGTGAAGGCGAGTCGCAAGGCATCGAAGCGTCCCGTGCGCCGCGGCAGCGTTGCCACGTTTGTGGAGTTCACCGCTGACTCCATCACCAAGCGCCGGAACCAACTGAAATCTGTGAATGATCCCGACCGCGTCCACGAGAGTGAGCGCCTCATTCGCCCTATGGAGGTGATGCTGGAGGACCACCGCAAGGTCATGGAGGACCCAGATAACGTCTTACCAAAGGCCTACACAAACGAGGACACCCTCACGGCAGGCTCTCCGCGTGATGCCTCTCACAAAACCAAGAGCCGTGACATTCCAACGACCACTGCGACGATGTCAAGCAGCTCGCGTGTTTCTAGCGCCGATCGCGCTGTGGTGGGCTACGTCCCCCGCGCTGTGGCCCCAGAGGGTGAAAAGAAGCTGCATGTGCAGGGGATGGACTTTCCAGTGTTCGAGGTGGTCAACATGCGCGGCGTGGGCCCCACGGATTCTAGCGCACAGGCATCCAAGGTGCTGTGCGCGATGGAGACCCAGTTCCAGACGGGGTGCAACTGCTGCGTCGCCTCGCTGAGCTCCTTCCCTCTCGAGGACCCTGCGGCTGTGGCCCGCGAGCCTGCCTTGGTCATGTTCGCGGAGGCACTCACCAAGGCTGCTGAGGCCGACGAGCGCGCTGGTACCCCCTTCGGGATGGACCTCACCATGTGCGTCACCAACAAGGACCAGGTACTGGTGGACCTGCAGAGCGCCACGTTACCCTCTGAGACTCGTCTGCAGGTAGCCAAATCTCCTGTGTGGGGCTCACGCCCTGCCAACATCTGCTCTAACTACATCAACTCCGCGAGCGCGGTGGGCACGACGCTGCGCAAGGCGTTCAGCCGCCTCACGGCTGACATTATCCGCGATGTGAAGAGCGGCAAGGCTGTGCTCATGGCCCACGCGGTGAAGCGCCGCGCTGTGGCTGCAAGTGGAGGGAAGCCGAAAGACGTGGAGCTCTTCAGTATCGTGGTTTACCTTTCCGGACTGACCTCAGAGGCGTTCCAACCTATTAGCAGCGAGAGCTCTTGTCCGCTGCTGGAGCTCACGTCGACGAGCATGAGCAGCACCTTCACAACAGCGGGTGTCCTCCATCTCGACCCAGAGGACACCCCCGACGCTGGTCGCGCCTTGGGTGCCATCACGACGTTTGTGCAAGGCAAGCGTGGGACCTCGGGGCGGCCGCAGGTGGTGCGCCCCTTCCTCGCCGCCGCCAGCCACTCCGTGGAGAAGTTCAAAACGCGAGGTAGCAACGACCCTGCCACGCAGGAACGCCTGACCCGCCTGGCCGAGAACATCCAGCTGCACAAGGCGATCCTTGACGACTTCAACGCTCCCCTCCCGCAGTCCCCTCCGCATGCGGATCGCCATAGCCATACCGCTCCGGCACGTGACACAAATGGAGCGACGGCCGCCGCCCCGCCTGCTGCCTCTGCGGCCAGCCCGTGGAAGGCGCCGAAGTCTAGAGATGACCCCAACTCCATCGCCACCATCGCCGTGGTCACCCACCCGTCAAGCCTCGGCGGCGCGGTGGAAGTAAAGGCGGCGAGCAAAGCACAGGTGCAGGTATTTGGCGGCGACGGCAAGGCAGCGGTGTCGTACCCGTTTGGGCTGGTGCTGGACCACTCTAACTCGGAGGCGTCGCCCGTCTCTGCCGTCATGGGGTCCGCTCCCATGGAGCACCTGGTGCAGCGGGTGGTCCACGGCTGTAACGGCGCGGTCTTTGCCACCGCTTGCCCGAACGGCTGCACCGACGTGACCAAGGAGCTTCACCCAGAAGTGGTGCGCTGCATCAACCGGACGTTCACGCACCAGCACGAGGCATTCTACACCATTTCCCTTGTGAAGGGCGACATGGCGTGCTCGGTGACGGATGGAGTGTTAGATCCCAGCGGCTTCCAGAAGCTTACCGTCAGTAGCTCTCCCATTTTCGGACCTGTCATTCAGGGCAGCGCCATCTCCGCCTTATCGGACGGCAAGTACTTTGAGGGCCGCTACGATATGGCCTACAACCTGGCGGTAGAGGCACGCGCCATGCTGGTCGCCACTGTCATGTACAAGCACATGCAGGCGGACGATGTGCTGCTCAACAGCCTTCTTCTCGTGGCCGACCCCACAGGAGGCCAACAGCTGGCCCCCGTCGTCTCCAAGACACATCCAGCGCGCCAGGACCCCTTTTCGTACGCCCTCGGCGGCGGCTGCGTCACAGTGGGCGTACTTGGCGTTCAAGCGACTCAGGAGAGTGACGAGGTACTCGAGCCACTCATGAAAGCCTTTGAATTCATGACGTGCACGCCGAATGGCCGCCTCCGCGTTGGGAGCGTTGGAAGGTTTCTGAAGTACGCCCAAGGATCAGCCAAGCAGGCCTTGACGCAGGTGCGGTCCGCCAAGGACTCAGCGTCCAAGGATGAGCTCCAGAAGCGTCTGGATCGTTACACCCAGTACGTGCGCGATTCCGAGGCCCTCGTACAGGAACCAGCGAACCTCGTTCCCCCTGTGTACCCCCTGTAACACGACCAGCTCAGTCCGCGATTTGTCACACACGCTCTAACAGACAGAGTGAAAGAGGGAACGGAGTGGGAGGTGGGCAGCTGGTTCCTCTGCCTCCTTTGTTCTCTCTCCCTATTACGCATAGTTTCATTTCCAACCGATTTTTTCTTTACTTTGTTTTGCGACATTCTGGCGTGGCGCAACCTTGGCGTTTGATGTGTTTTCTGTGCTTTTGTGCTGTGTCAACTTCGTTTTCGCTTCCTCCTCCGTGCCCACCTCCCCGTTTCTTTTTTTGGGGACACGGAGACACCCTCACTCACATATAGTCTCCTCGACTTTTTTTTTTTGCTTTGGGCCAGAACTGAGACGCAGGGTCCAACGCGGAGAAGCAGAGGTTGGCGTGGTGCCCGCACGCTCTCTTATCCGTGTGCATTCTCGTGGAAAAACCGATAGTCAGAGCACAGCTGGAAACGCAAACATCGATAAGCACTCAACAGAGGATGAGGCGTACCATCATAGTCGCCTGCATCACCATATTTGTCTGTAGCCTACTTGAAAAGTAGGTCCTGTGCCTGCCTTGCTAGCATTTCTTCCACGCTACTCTCCACTTTATTCTCTTTCAAAAAAAAAAAAAGACCTTTCCCCCATGAATTTACAGCCCGTTCTACTGCGATTGGCGCTCTCATTTGAATACATCATCATTTTCTCCAATCACGTCCTTATCTCTGTGTGTTTCTATTTACCGTTAACAGCGCTGACTCTCTGCTCGCGCGGAACGCTCTCCCCCCACACCAGGTGGTAGCCCGTCATGTGAAGCACCTCCTCCCGACAGGTCGGGCGCATTTTTTTTTTTTTTTTTTTGCCTTTTCTTCCTTTTTCCCGTGACCAACTGCTTTGTTTCTTTTACTGTTTTTTTTTTGTCGTTGTGAATCGACCTTTCTTCTTCTCTCGGTGCCTACATTTCTTTTAGATGTTTTTTGCGTAGTTTTCGTCCCTTGTTTCTCGCCACCCCTTTACATGATATTGCTTTTTTTTCTTTTTTTCATCTTCCTTTGTACCATCGTCAATGATTCTGTTTTCGCTTTCGTTCATTCCTCACCTCATACTCTTTTATTGGTTTCATCCATCGCCCGACTGCCTCACGCGATGTGTTTCATTCGTTCTATCTCGCTTCGGTGTTCGTGAGAGATGCACCGCAAAGAGAGGAAAGGAGGACACAAGACGCAGCTCGTTGTCTCCTCTGGATGTGACCGCCGTCACATCTTTGCGGAAAGCAAAGGAGGAGAGGTCAGACGACGCGGGCCGCCCTCCCAACGCAGGCACACAACGAACGCAACTATCTACTTCCATGAGAATTTCATTCCAGTCGACGTGTAGACTATTTTCCTCTCTTTCTCTTCCTTTGTACGTTTCCGTTCGTTGATCCTCTTCTCATCGCTGTATATTCTTCTGTGGCGTTGCTATTCCTTTCCCTGATGGTTGCGTGGCTGCCTCGTCTTTCTCCCTCGTTTCCACGCCTGCGTCCGTTTGGTCGCAGAGTTCATCTTCCTTGGCGTTGGTTCACACATCACGCAGTTTACTGTTTTTCCTACCCTGTGTGATTAGTGGTTCGTGATTGTTATTCTTTTTCCCTTTCATGACGCATTCATTGGCCCGTTTCCTTTCTCTTTTCTTTTCTACTCCACCACTTATAGTCCCTCCCAAGACGTTCTCTTGATATTTTTGTTTTCAGGGACGTCGCCTCTGCTCATTTTTTCCTTTGGTTGTATTTCCTCTTCTTTGTACTCCTTTCGCTTTGGTAGGTTGTTGATTTTCTTTTTTCCGCTGGTGAATTTCTCATTTCTCTTTCTACCCCAACCACACAACCTTGTTCTTATTTTATTCATCATGCCTATCATGTTTTCATGTTTGTTATCACTTCCTGGGGGTATTATCTGCATTCCTTTGTGAATCATGTCCATTCCATGGTCTTTTCCCTGTGCATTCCTTGGGCTGTTCATGTCTCATGCTACCGTCAACGTGACTGTACAGCCGCACGTCTGCACCACTGAATCGGCGCTTCCTTTGACTGCCCGACGAAAAAAAAAAAAAGCTTTCAAACATGCGAAAAGAGATGATTGGAAAGACTGGAGCAGATATCGTGTACCTGTGCTAAGGGTGCGCAGAAAGATGGCGCATCGGAATACCGCATCTCTTGCCCATTCCTTTCCCCCCGATTGAGGGTGCTCGCTCCACGTTGCCTTCGCGGGAATGAGAAGTAAGTCAGTCAAAGTGCGCGTCGTGAGGCCGTCATGGCCTCTTCGGACGCGTGCAAAGATCAGTACACCTACTCCTCTCTCTCTCTCTCTCACAAGCGATCACGCTAGTGAGGGAGGTGTGCGCGTACGGGGACAAAGCGGTCGACGGATGCACTCACGGCTGAGAAAGCACACGCTTACGCGTGACGTGTGACGACTGAGATCGCGTTGTCGTCATGTTTGCATCGTCTTTTCCCTTTGGAAAAGGATATATCACAAAGGTGTGTGTCACCTGTGTGTTGCGCTCGCTAACAAACTCTTCGCTCTGGTCCTCTGCCTTGTTCGATCTTTTTAAGCTTCAAGTTAGCTCTCTGTTTTTCCCCTGCACACTTTCTTTTTCTCTCCCATCTTGTGACCATCTCTCTCTTTCTCAACCTTTGTTCTCATCTTCTATTTCCCCGTCCTTGTCACCTGCTCTTACTTCTTCTTGCGCCTCTTGGAAACCTTGATCTCCTCCTGGACAAGAAATTCATAAAGGAGGCAGAGGCTGAAAGGGACGCTGTTCACTGTGGCGTGACCACCACCTCCTTCCTTCCAGCTTGCGGCTCTTTGCAAAAATCAACAACAACCACATTCCGTAGCACGAGCAGCCCTCTCGTCACGCACACACACACACACACACACACGCACTCTCTCTTTTTTCACACATTATAGTTATCTCTGATTTTTCGTTTGGACACTCTTGCTTTTTTAAAATTTATTTCCTGTTGCTCCCTTGAGTGTTATTCTGCTTCTGCGCATTGTATTCCGGTCTTTCTTTCGCTTGTTGATTTCCGCTTCCAGCACTCGCAGCATTTCCTGGGGCGGTGGTGTTTTCCGTGTATACTCTGCGTTTACCAAACATTTTTCCTTTTGAAAACAACAACAACAACACTAACTGCGGTTTCGCAATCACTCCCTTGGTTACTGCCTTGTGTGCTCACTTGCTTTCAACGGTGATAGAGCAAGCGCAGAAAGTATCTTCTTCATAGTTTCATTTGTCGCCCAAACTTTTATTGGGTAAACCGCTGTATTACTTCTCCACGGTTTCCGAAGGCGACCACGCTCCATAGTCAGCGCCTGTTCCTGCTAGCGGGACAAGTAGACACTTTTGGCGTTTTTTTTTTTTCGTGCAGTGTTTGCCATCTTCCCCCCCCCCTGAACTGCCGCTGCACAAAACCGCTCCCGAGGGCACCCCCAGACAGCGCAGTCGCCCAAGTGCTTCCCCTCCCTTGCTGGCTTAAGACACCACTGGCATAAAGGTATTTGTGTGCACCATGTACGGCGGGGCTTACAACTACCAGGGTGGTGAAGGTTACGACCCGATGCAGATGCAGGATCAGAATTTCGGGTTCAACCCCCAGATGGCCGATCCCTACTACCAACAAGCGGCCATGCAGGGTGGCGGCATGTTCGACGCGAACGGGTACCCCATCCAGCAACCCGGCATCATGTACGATGCGAATGGGTATCCCATCCAGCAGCCCATGATGTATGACGCCAATGGCTACCCCATGCAGCAGGGGTACGACGGGCAGCAAGACGCCTACGGAGCGGAAGAGGGCCAGCAGTACGACGCAGAGCAAACCGAAGCCCCTGTGGCGGCGGAGCGCGGAAGCTTCTACGACGGCCCCGACGCGGAGTACCGCAGTGACTCTGACGCACCTCGCAAGAAGAAGAGCTTCTGCGGCCCCCCTGAGGGTTCCAAGTCCTTTGCACGCACTCGCAGCACCAAGGGCGATCCGGCGCAGAAGTCAAGCAAAGGCGGCCTCGCGAGGAACGGCTCCGTGTTCCAGATTAAAAGCGAGCGCGACACACAGCGCAGCGTCAGTACGCGGGGCACCTTCACGGGCAATGGCTCCACCGTAGACGACGAGGAGCTTGAGATGTACTACGGCGACATGGCGAAGCGCCGCGGTGATCAGCGCTTTGACGGGTTCAAGGCGATGAAGAGCTATCGCGGTGAGATTCGTGACGGCGAGGACGTTGGCAAACCACGCCGAGTTATTGGCGCGCGCTCCTTGCAAGGGAAAGGCAGCACGGGCTACGGCGGCTTGAATTTCAAGCGGCAGTGCGCGATGCGTAATGGCGAGAGCTGGGGCGATATCGAGGTAAGACGTAAGGCGAACGCTGAACCGGCCCCCAAGGCCCGCAGTCGCGCCTTGGCGATGCCGGAGCCTGAAGACGACGACGACGACGCGGCGCGTCGTGCGTGGGAGGAGGAACGCCGCCGCCGCGAGATGATGATGATGATGCAGCCGCCCATGATGATGCCCCCGCCCATGATGATGGAGCAACCTGCCGTCCCGCGCGTCTACAACCAGGAGGACGTACACAGCTATAGCAATCTGTCCGACGCCTTTTCGAATGACCAGATAGAGGACGAGGATGACGATTTGTAGCTGACGCGGACATAGACAGGCGCACACACCACATCATCGTTCTTGCGCGCACACAAGTAGAAACCTTTCCTTCTGATACACATCATTTTCGGTCATGCGGGTCGACTGAAGACCCTGGAGCATTCATCACGCCTTTGGGTGAGCGCAATCCACATCGACCTGAGTCGTTTTTCTTGTTTTTCTTGTCTTTCTTGTTTCGCTTGTACGACGCTTCTTAAACTTTGCGAAACATCGGCTTCTTTTCGTTCGCCCACCCATCTTACCTCAGCTCATAAGTGCAGTACTTTGCTCTGCGTTTTTCTTTTGATTGTTCTCCCCCTCCTCCAGCCATCTGCCGCCCTTCTGTACTGTAGCTGTTTTTTGTCGTCCTCACTGATCCACCCTTCTCCTTGTGTGTGTGTTTTTTTTTATAGGTTGGGAAGCAGTCGTCTCTGCGTTGTTTACCTTTCTACCATGTTCCACGTCACTTTTAGACTTTCAGAGCGGTTCTCTTCGCGCTCTGACTTCCCGTTTCCCCCTCCTCTCAGCCTTCTTCCATCGCACTGCTTTGTACTGTTTTGTTTTACCCACTCCCTGTGTACCGCTGCAGAGAGCACGAACGTGTGCTTTCACCATGTTGCTATAGTCAATCTCTTTCATCTTCAACTCACCATCTTTCTGTTGTCCGTTCGGATGCGTCCCGTCACTTCTCTTTCATAGCTCGCGCCACAGGAAAGAGGGAGGGAGAGGGAGGGAGCTCATTCTGGCAAGAGTGCTGCTGGACGTACATACTCCAAAGGACCGTTACCATTCAGTATTTCCCGCCTCGGTCGGACGTCTTTCCCCTTTTTTTTGTTCGAACCGTCTCGCCGCCTCTCTGCGCCATCGACACACCCGCACCACGCTTTCCTGGCTCCCCCTTCTGTCGTAGTACTTTACAGTCTACATGCGGGGGAACTTGTGTTGACTTCCACTGCCGCCACCTCCTCTCCTTCTCTCTGGCACCTTCGCGTTGGTCCGTGCTACCTCCCGGTTTCCTTACATCGCGCGTGCTAAAGCTCTCCTCCGAAATTACTCGCTCTTTGGGTTTTCTTTCATTTCCAACGTTGTTTTTCTCCATGTGTTACCTTCTTTTCCGTTCGGGCGAAATCTCTTCCCCTCGGGCCCTGAGCGGGCGACTCTTACATGTGTAGTCGCTAGAGTGCCTAGTTCAGATGTCTCACGCCGTCTCAACGACACAACGGCGACATTCCTTTTATTTTGTCTTGACGGTGTCACCGGCACTCCGCACTTCCATTCCCCAAACTGCATGTTTCTTTTTTCCCCCTTCTCCCTCTACTGCTTTTGCCGTCCTCGTCTATGCCTGTCGAGGCTGCGATGTCACTCCTCTTTCTTATCTTCTTCTTATGTTTCCACACAGCATTGTGTTCATTGTGTGCTCCCCCTCTCCTTCTCCCCTCTCCTCGCTCTTGTTCATCTATCTTAGCCTCATCACGACCGCGTCTGGTACAACACAAAGAAAGGCAACGGACCGAGAAGGAGACATTTTGGTTTCGAACCTGCACCAGGCGCCACGTTCGAAACATGTGGACCTCTTTGCCTCGATGGTGACGCACGCCTCCTTCATCCGGGGCATCGCCCATCGACGCCCCGCCCTCCCAGCTAGCCTGTCGTCATGTGCCCTTCCTTCTTTCCCATACCACGCTGGGAGGGAAGGAACTGTGCCTGGGCGAGGACGGGATGCACTTGCGCACCTGGCTGGTGGTTCCGGTGGAGTTGCTTTCTCACGCTCTCAGAGGTCATCCTTGGGAAATGGGAAACAAACAATGATACATGTTGTGGCCTACATGAACAAGCTCCCCTTCTTCTTCTTGTCTCTCCCTCTCTCTCACTCTTGTATAAATGTACGTAACCCATCCAAACGTGCACACGCACACGCTTTTCCTACACCCGTGCAACGCAAAGAAACGGAATACAGAGGTCGCAGGAGCACGAGAAACGGACAGCCAACGTATCGGTATCAACTTATCCCTCAGTGGAAGCAGTGGAGAAAAAATAATAGTCATAGACTACCCAACTAGGGAATCGTTAAAGGCCGCTGCTAACTTGGCCCATCCCTCGCTGTATTGGGAAAAGTTCCTTCTCGTACTCGCTTGTGTGCCACCTACTGGCATCCGGCGCAGTCTATCAAAGACGGTAGCAGAGCAGCGGAATAACGGAAAACGTGCGAGGGCCTTGTCTTCGGAGCCAGTGCGCTTCCCATTGCATTCTCTGGTAGGCGCGAGTCTTTGTCTTCTCCTTCTTTCCTATTCGTTTTCAACACACTCTCCCTCAGCCACTATCACCTGCGCGCACTGGCCGTTCCCGTCGGTGAGCCCTCTTGTTGCTTGAATCTGTCGGCTCGTCTGCTCGATTCCTCGTCACCACCTGGACACCCCTATAGGTACACAATTTCTTATTTTTTAGTTTTGCGAGCAGTGTCGTCGAGGAAAAGAAAAAAAGCAATTGTAATATTTGTGGACAATTCTTCCGTACATACCTTTCTTCCCTGTGCATTTCTTTTATTTTTTTCAAGGCAGGCTCCCTCTATTTGTACACTGTCTTCTCGACACGCGAACACGTTGTCCAGACCGTCTTTTGTGACTATAGTCCTTCACCCCCCATCTCTTTTCCTTCCCATCTTTTCTCTTCTCAGCTTGTCTCAACGTATTCAACCAATCGTTCAGGGCTATTACCAACAAAACCTTTGGTCGGAAGACGTTAGCTAAGCTCCTACAAAAGCTTGTCGACTGAGCTTGACGATACGCCCGCCCCTCCTCCTCCTCCTCCTCCCACAAAGTTGTCATAAAGCTCTCATCTCGTTGCCTTCCGCTGTTGGTGCCTGAAGTAACTTTATTGTATTCGCGTCTTTCCTCTCAGCGCAACGCAAAGTCAGGGCGACAGACGGCATCAACCCATCAAAGCAGAGCAGACACCCTTACTCACCCAACCTCATCGCCATGTCCTCGCAGTCTGACCCGCGAAAGAGAGTGAAGTACTCCAGTGTGGAGGTCCGGTACCCGGGGGAGACGACTAGCCGCCTTGTAGACATGACCCGTTCGGCTGCTGGCGGCGCCCGAATCAGACCCGCGAGCAGTCGCGGACCTGCCTCGGCGAACTCATCCCAGGAGCCTGCGCTGGCACAGCGCCAGCTGTCTCTGGCGCACACGCGCAGCACCACGGCGTCAGGACCGTACCGCGCCGCGCGGGGCCCACGGCTAAACATCCAACCACCTTTGCGGTCGTTTCAGAGTGGCGGTGCCGTCCTGCCGTACGCGGAACCCGTGCTTGCGGAGGACGAGGCCAACTACGCGGAGGGACTAGCCGCCTATGCCTCTCAATTCGGTAAGGAAGCCACGAGGCCCACGCAACCGGTAGGCACTGTCGCCGCCTATGGCGATGTGGGAGAGGTGGGCGGGAGCAGTGCAAGCATCTCGACGCTCCCGGATGTGCGTGGCACGGACTCTGCGCAGCCGCATCGGAGTGAACCGCAGCCTCCCCGTGCGGAGACAACGAAACGACCAAAGAAGATTGGGCAAGGCTTCAACACAGAAAAGATGTATCCGATGGAGGACATCCATTCCACGCCTTCCCGGACCCCCTCGGTACATTCCCTGCTTAATTATGACATTCCCATGCAGACGAGCAAGCCACAGGAAACCTTGGGGGATGGCGGTGGCTGGGGGTCTGCTGTCCTGTCCGATGGGGGAGGATACTTTGACTCCGTCTACGAGGAGGCCCTCGTACCAGAGAGCCAAACCATGACACCAGCAGGATCTGCACTGCTGTCACGCAGTGACAGCGCCGCGGTGCCAGAGCGGGGCTTCTCCTTTGGTGACATCTTTGGCAGCATGTACGACAATGCCGTCGCTAATGGGACCTCGCCCATGATCGCAGAGCAGACCCCTGTGATGGCGCGGAGTGCCCCCGTCGCTGTGTCGCCCTCCACGCAGGTGGAAGATGGATCATGGTCTGCAGAGGATTATGGGCTTTCCATGTGGCTGGACGACATGGCGACGCAGCCGACCCACGACAGACCAGAGGAGCCCGAACCAGTGCGACAGGTGGCAAGGTTTGCACCGCCCTCGCACGCCACTCGCGCCCTTCGCCTTGCCATCCTGCAGCTGCCCAATGATTACTACAGCGTTTCTGGTGGCCGCACACACCTGTCCATTCCGTCAGTGTCCAACACCACGCACCAGTTTGACGAGGTGTGTGAAGCGAGTTCTCTCTACGCCGTGCGGACCAGCGTCACGCCAACCTCCCGCAGTCACGCCAAGGATCTCTTCCACTGCTCCTTACTGACTGACGCCGAGGAACACGTGGTGGCGGGGCATCGCAGCGCGGTGCTGCTGACGGTCGCCGAGCACGCGGGGACATGCGCCCATGCTGTGGTGGGGGAATCTCTCCTTGGGCTGATGGGCTTGTTGGAGCGGAAGCAGCGTGGCGAGAGCCTCCATCCCAACGCCCAGCACAAGGACTTCTTCTGGCAGGTTGACCTGTCGATTGGCGCCATCCATGAACGAGGGACCATGGACGACTTCCTGGCTGGCCGCACGGTGGGGATGCGCGCTGTGTCTAACCCTCTCGTGGGCAACTGGGTGCAAGACATGACCTTCCAGACCGTCACGTCAGAGCATGAGGTCGCTGACAAACTGATGTGCGTGCGGGCTTGGCTGGATAGAACCTCTGGCGACACGAACTCCTCCGAATGCCTCGCCATCTTTGCGGTGGCGCGACAGGTGGAGAACCTTTCTTCGCCGTCCCGTGAGAACGCGGTGGTCCTGAGTTCCATGCTCTTTCTCGTCACCCGCGGTCCCCGAGACATTTATCGCCTCGTCATGCAGCCTGAGTTGCTCTCCCCCGCGATGCGTAGTATTGTGCGTCCTATCAGTACAGGCGCCTTTGTGATTGCGGCCACGTGCCTCACCAATCACGACCGCTACGAGTCCACCGAGTACATCAACTACTGCCGGAATATGAGTGCGCTACACCTGCCCACCCCGAGCTCGGGGGGTGTGAACCGGTACATTGCGTCTCTTGAGGGCCGCAGCCGGCGCCGCCCAGACTCGGACGATCTTGCCTCCTCTGCGGATGTTCGAGAACTGGAGAACGCCATTGAGGAGATACGTTCTGGCTACGTGCGCTTCCGTGACGCACCGGACAAACTACCAGTGCCTTTCACCCTCGACCGCAAGGCGGCTAGTGAGGAGGGCCGCAGCGCGCCAGCTCGGATGACGCCAGTCCCACGCCCCCGTTCCACCTCCCCGGTGTCTGCTGTGAGCCCGACCTCCACACGCAACACGGCTCCACCCAAGGCGGAGGAACTCCCCATGGCTGCCATGCCCGTGCGACCGTCACCAGCGACACAACGTGCAACCAGCCCTAGCGGTCCTGCGAAGACCACACCGTCCCCCGCTGTTCTAGCGCAGCGCGCTGTGTCCCCTGCAGCCTTCACGCCCCCACCTACGAGTCGCAGGGTCACACCGCCACCGCCCTTGCCTGGCTACGCTCCCCTCAGCACGTCCCCTGTGTTGTCACCGCCCCAGAGTGAGCTACGCGGGGCTGGCAAGGCCCTGGGCGACAGCGCGGCGCTTGCACAGGCGAGCGCCTTTGCAGATCGGCGGATGCACTGCGTTGCCGTGGTTTCCAAAAACAGCGGCTTCTCTGTGGAGAGCTCGACATGCGTGCGGAACGTCCGGAGCGGGCAGCGCATTCTCGTGGACGAAGGGGTTCCTCGTGACGCGGTGGACACGGACTCTGCAAACTTTTCTCGTGAAAGTCGGGAGCTGTGCTCCCTGTTTGCCGAAGGCTACAGCGGCGGTGTTGTCTCGATTGACGGCCGTTCGCAGAACTTGTTTGCTTCTCCTGCCTTTTCTCTGTTGCGCAACGCGGTGCGAACGGCACTGGAGAAGGAAACGAGCACCCAGGACCTTCGCATGGGGGCGTGCCTCCTTCGCGGCACGGCGGAAATGATGGACCTCCTAGTTGACCCCGTGACACAAGCAGTGCCACAAACGTTCCGCCCTCTGCAGGTGGCCGTGTCCCCCGTCTTTGGGCCCATCCCGCACGATTGCACGCTGTACCGCTTGTACTCAGAGCGGGACGTCTCCGAGGCCGTTCGCCGCGTGGGCCTCTCCGTAAACGGCTCATGGTCTTCCAACACAGCCATGTGCCTGACGCTGGTGAACTGCTACTCGACCAAGGCAGACGTCGTGACCTCTTCGTTGATGATTGTCGTGTTCGGCTCGCACGTGGAGTACTACAAAACGCTGCAGGAGAGCAAACATACCAAAAGCCCGGCACGGTCTCTTCTACGGCAAATCTTCCACGGCCCGGCAGCAGCACTGCTGCTAGTTTCTCTTTCGACGACGGCAGACAGTGAGCGTGTGGCCAACGAGGTCGATAAGGTCCCTAAGGAGAAGGACGCGCTGCGGCTTGGCAGCGTTGGCGAGTTTGTGCGTGTGGCGCAGGAGAATCTGGAAAGGGAAAAGGCAAAGGTGACCTCCAACCCTTCGTCCTCCGCGGCGGCGAGCCGGATGCGGGCGTTGCAGCGCATCGAGACGCTCGTCCGTGATCACGAAGACTTGCTCTACGAACCTCTTTCCCACTTCCCGCCAAGTTATCTACCCCAGCGCACCACCAGTTCGAGCGATACAGGGGAGCGCAGCCCGAGGACCACGCAGGCCTCCGCGTCCCCGCAACCTGCCAGTCACCAACGGGAGCTCTCTCCCCAGCCCAACGGCTCACCGGCCTCTCCCAGCGCTCCCGCTGCGTCCGCGGTGGGGTTGGTCGTGTTTGTGGAGGAGAACTCGCACACGGCAGCCAGCACGACGCTACGCAACGGTCGTGTGACGCACCGGCCCACGCAGGAGGTCCTGGAGGCCGACGCCATTGTCTCCTTCCGCGACCAGAGCTTCACGGAGCAAAAGGTGTCGACGGTGCCTATCATTGAGGATCTCGTGCACCATGTGGCGGGCGGTCGCAGCTGCGCGCTCATTGGGATCGTTGACGACACGGCGAGCGTCCCGTGTACGGAGCAGCCCGTCTGGACCGTCTTCAGCACGCTGCTGAACCGCTGCTCCTTCCTCGACTCCTGGGCGGAGGGCAGCTGCGTACAGCTTCGCATGGTCACGCTCTTTGACCGCACCATCGAGGCGGACTACCTGCTGGACGCGGCGACCAATGACGCACCGCGCAAGAAGGCGTCCATTGGTGCCTCTCCTCTCTTTGGAACGGTGGTGCGCAACAGCGCGGTGGTGGAGACGACCTCGACCAGTGGCTGCGAGCGGGCTGTGCGTACCGCGCTTAGGAAACTTGCGAACACCCACGTTCAGGACGGCACCGTGACCATTGCCAGCGCGGTGCTCAAGCACGTGCTGCAGAGTGACGCACCAGGGGGTCAGGGCGATGTGGTGCTGTCTTCCGTTACGGCCGTTGTCGTGCGCGCCGAACGCGACCTGCCCGTCCTGCGCGACATCCTCTCGCTCGATCCGCAAGCTGCCACACCGTGCTCTCTCTTCCGCTACGCCCTCACCGGCCCCTGTCGTGTCATGGGGCTCACCTCCTTGGGCAACTGCAGCGAGAACCGCTGTGCCGCCGCCTTGCGCTTGTCACGCCGTGTGCAAATGCTTGACACCAAACCCGCCCCTTGTGGCAGTGCGCGACAGTGCGTGGAGCAGTACAAGGTCAAGCTGTCGCAGTCGTTTGACAACATGCCCGAGGCGCAGCGCCGGTACGTTGCCAACATCATTGTAGACCTTGAGGAGCTTCTCAAGTACCCTACCACCGCCCCTATCGTCATTTACGGGGTTGACGGGGCGGACAGCCGTCGAAGCACGCCGACTGGCCGCACCTCAGAGGAGAGGGAGTCGCCGGATCGCCCGCGTGGGACGCCTGGTCAGCCAGTTCAGTGCATCGCAGTCTACACCCACAGCCGTGGCAGGAACGGGCCTGTGGACACCGCTGACAGCTGTAAGGTTGACGTGCGCACCGACACACGAAGCATCATGGCACCAAGCGGTGTTTCCTGTCAGTTCGACGAGGTTCTTGTGCGCGTGGACAGCAGTGCAGTGGTGCGCCCGGCCATGGCAGACACCATTGCACAGCGCGTCGTCAGCGGTTACAACTGCGCGCTGTTGGTGGCTGACGCGACAGGGTCAGCAGTGGCCTCCAAGACGCTCACGCGCGTCGTCGGTACCGTCATGCAGCGGCTGCAGGCGACAGAAGGGGTCACGTTATACATGTCCGTTGTTGCCATGCAGCGGAGTGCTCCTGGCACGGGGCCGCCGATGGGAGAGATCAAGGATATGCTCCGCGGCTCCATGTACCAGCCCCTGCGCATGGCTGCCTCCCCTCTGTTCGGGTCATGTGTGAATGGTGCGAAGTTTGCGCTTCTTACCCGCTCGGGAGATGTGTTCGTGACGCTGAAGGACGCCCTCTCCGTATGTGCCGTGGAGGAGGCAGTCCTGCTGGTGACCCTCGTCATGAAGCGTGAGGTCCCGAATGCGAAGGCGCCAAACAAGGAAGGCGTCGATGTCGTCATGGCGTCGTTGAATATCGTGGTGACACCACCAGAGGTTTCTGACGGTAGCAGGCTACCCGCGCAGCTTTTCCGTGACGCTGTCGTTGACGCGAACGAGCGTGAACACGGCGCTCTCAGCGGCGCGCTTAACGCACCGTGCTACACCTTTGCCGTGCTCGGCCTGTCAGCGGGGACACCAGCGAGCGAACTGGATGACATGCTACGACTCGGAGGCCTGCTGCGTGGCGTGCGATGCGGGACACCAAAGCAAGGAAGCGCCATGGCCCTGGCCGCGCAGGCGGAGCGCATCGTGAACGGCAAACCGTTGCCCACAGACAAGGCTGACGGGGAGCTGTGGGAATGGAAGCACGTGCTCGCGGACAGTGCTGCGATGCTAAGCACACCCCACCGCTGTGTGCCCAAGGCTTACTTGATTGGTTAGTCACGCACCAGGGCGGCAAGAACAAGTGCTGGGAATCCTCCATAAAGGGTGTAGAGAAAGGAGGAGGCAGGCTCGCGTGCTCTCCGATTTGTCCACAATGCTGTGGTCACCTGTACGTCATTCTTCTCCATCTATGTCTTGTCTTTTTTTTTGTGAAACTCTATTATTTTTTTCGCCGCATAGTTCAGTTTCTCAGACACACGCTGAGGCGGATCTTTGTTTGCACCGTTCCTCACACTCTCTTTCCACTCCTCACTGATCGCCCCCCTTTTTTTTTTTTTTGCTGTATCCACTCTCGGCCGGGCACCTCGCCCCTTTCGTTCCGGATTTCGCAAGTGCTCGTCTCCACCGCCCAGAGTGAGCACATGGTGCACCAAGCCCTTGCGCTACGCTCAAGGCAAAAACGAGCATAATTTTGATTCACAAACACTTTGCGTGTCTCCTTACTCTGTCTTTCTCTTTAAGCTTTTCTTTTGTTTATTTTGTTTCTCATGTTTCTACTGCTTCTCGCTCTCCTCATTGATTACACGTGTACTTATTCCGTCTCGATCTTTCATTTTTTTTTAAATTTTTGTTGTTGTCGGTTTCAGGTGTTTATTGTGCCAACGCTTGAGGCGATCGTTTCTTTCACCCTGATCATCTCGTTTGCTTTTCTTGCCGCCTTGGGCTATCGCTCGTTTGTGCTTAAATGTATCCCTTGCTTATCCATAGCAACCACGCTGACTTGCCCTCTCCTTAGATGCTTCCTCATTTCTTTTCTTTCCCCATTTCTTTCTGTGCTGCCGCTTCTCTCCGACAGTTCGCGTTCTCATCATTCAGACCTCGATGCTGTCTCTCTAGCTTTCTGTTTCACGCAGCGACACGTTTCCGATTGTAAGAGCCCATTTGGGTGCAGGCCCCCTTCGTGGGCGTGCGGAGGGAACGGTCAGGGAGGGCGAAGAGGGGAGAGAAAGAGAGAGCGTTGGGGAGGGAAATTCATCGAAGCGCTCCCAGGCGTGGCTCGTGCGCGTCTTTCCCGCATCTTCTCCTGTGTGCTGTGTCACATAAACCCCACAGAGGCCTCACCGGCAGTGGTGCACCCCTTCCACCACCTTCCTCTTCTCGTCTTCTGGCAGCACTGCACCTTGCACGTCCCTGGCTGCTTTCGCCCCGTTTCGATGGGCCATCCAAACGGTCTTGCCGTCCGCTTCACAACCGATGTCTCTAGTCTTTGAAGCCTCACACCTACGTCCACCTATTGTGTCTCAGTCTATTTTTTTTTTTATTTTTATTTTATTTATGTTAAACTCCTTGCTCACCATCTCCTACACAGCGTATAGTATTCTTTCCGACCTTTTTTCCGTTCTTCTCTTCACCTTTCTGGCAGCAGAATTTACGTTTTCTTCTTTCTGGACGTATCCCCCTCCCCTCAATGCAGAAACAGCGTAAAACAGTAACAAACAAACAGAAGAAGAACGGCACTGGTTACTCTTGCGAAGCTGGGGGAGTGACTGGCCGGGGTAGCGTTGGCTGAAATTTCCCGCTGCTTCTGTGTAGAGTAGAAGGAGGAAACAACTCGGGCAATAGAAAAGCTTGTCCAGCCTCCTGCCGCCACACACTTTAGTGGTGAGCGTCCGGCGTTGATCGCGGTCGTCACACTGCCCTACTCACGTTTCTTTGGATTGACCAACTCCGTTGTTCTCTGCTCACCACTTGATCTCCTCTTTCTTCATTGACTACACACATCGACAAGCTAGATAGTTTTTTTTTTCCGCCTTCTCTTTCGTTCTCTGTTTAAACAGGAGTCTATCCTTCTCGTTTCGCTCTCTCTTAACCTGTCCTCTCTCTGCACCTTCACAGTTTGGCGGCACCACCGGCACTCCTCGGCTGGCAAGTACGGCCGGTGATTTCCCCTTGTCGTTATCCGTTTCTTTCCTCCTTTCTCGCGTGAGGTTGTGTCTTGGGGAACGCGACGCACTGACTACCTCTTCCTTCTCCGTTGAGAAAGAAAAGAAAAAGAAAGCAAATCGCGATTTTCAGTCTGTAGAGCGATGGCTTCTGAGAAATCGAAAGACTCCAAGTCGACGAGTCGCAACAAGGACACGTCCAAGGACACGTCCAAGGACACGTCCAAGGACAAAACCAAGGCCAAGGCCGAGGAAAAGAAGAAGGAAAAACGCAGCAGCAGCAGTAGCAGCAAGAGCGATGACAAGAAGACGTCCGACAACGATAAATCTCGCCACCGTCGCCAGCGTAGTGAATCGAAGAGCAAGAAGTCTGACTCCTGGTCTGAGATAAAACCAGAGGAAGCTGCTGCCGCGCGCCAACGCATCTCCGAGCGCTCGGAGCGCTCCGGCGGTGATGACTCCAGCTCCCGCCCTCGGCGCTCCAGCTCGTCTGTCGATCGCAAAACCTCCTCGCCGTCGATTCCCAACCGCTCTACCTCTGACACGGCGGGCCGCCGGAGCTCCAGCCGCGCCGTGCCAGCCCTCGAGTCTGTAGAGAAAGGCACCACAGGTGACGCCGACGACAGCCGCGTGAAGATGGTCCCTGTGGATGCGAAGGCTGCGACGAAGACGCCGAGCAGCACACCCTCTTCTGCCCCAGCATCCACCGCTGCTCCACCTGCTGCCCGCCGTAGCGCGACAACACCAGCGAACGGCGGCCCCGCTGCCGCACCCGCCACCAACGGCACCGCTTCCCGTGCGGTCCCCATCCCCCCCACACCCTCGCAGGACAATGCGACGTACGCGGACCCCCTCAACAAACGCCCGTCGACGATGGGGAAGGCCACCACGCCTGCAACCACGCCTGCCACCACCCCTAGCGCGGCGTACTCCAGCCTCGGCCCGCAGCAGTACGGTAGTATGCGCGGAGGGGGCTACTCCATGGGACCCAACGGCTACAACAGCGTCCTGGGCCCTCAGAGCAACTCCAGTCTCTACGCCAACGCCCCCAACGGGACCAGCCTCTACGACGGTGGCAGCGCTATGGGCAGCACCATCAACGGGTACGGCACCATCAACGGCATGCCCAGCGCCTACCCAGGGGGAAGCAGCTTCTTTGGGGCCAACCCCAATGGGAATGCTAGCATGTACAACGCCAACAGCTTTGCGCAGCAGCCAGGCGGTAGCTTTAGCCAGCAGCGCGGTGGTAGCTTCACGCAGCAGCCAGGCGCAGGTGGTGGTGGGAATGGTCCGAGCATGTACCAACCGAACAGCAGCGGCTCTCTATACAACATGAACTACGGGAGTGCCTACAATTCCTTCCCGTCGCAGTTCGGTGGGGGCTCCATGTACGGCATGCATTCCAGCGGCAGCGGCCTGTACCCTTCTCTCCGGACCACAAGCCTTTACAACATGGAGGCCTCTGGTCGCTACAACTCCATGAACCTCGGCTCCGACTACGCCTCTCTCTACAACATCAGCCGTCACAGCTCCCGCTCCAGCTTCCGCAGCACGGGTGGTTATCAAGGACCCTTTGGGCTCTACCGCATGCCCGCCTCGGGTGAAGGCAAAACCAAGGACAAAGACGAGACCTTCACGGGTCCCAACGGCACACCGCGCTCTACGATGCCTGGCGTCTCAACAAAGCTGTCTGAGCCGTTCCCCACCGAAAGAGCGGTGCCCAGCATGCCCCCTGCGCGCACGGAGGGCAGCGACCCCAAGAACAACAACAGCCGCAGCGTCGCCGCACCCGACCCCGATGCACAGCGGAAGAAGCGCGAGTCTGAGACGGCTGAGGAGGCCCGTCGCCGGCGCGAGGCTGCTGCCGCCAAGGACGCTGCCGCCGCTGCCGCCGCCGCTACGGCTGCCGCAGAGGCGGCCCGGAAGAAGCGCAAGGAGGAGGAGGAGCGTGCGGCTGCTGCCGCTGCCGCGGCGGCCGCCGAGGATGCGGCCAGGAAGGCACAGGAGCAGCAAAGGAGCCGGGGTCTCCCTGCAAACGCTGTTTCCGCGCCACCCCAGGAGGCCCAGAAACCACCGGTAGCCCCACCGCGTGAGCTCACGCGCAACGTGTCGAACAACGTTCACGCGATTGGTTTGGTGGACTCGCGCGCGCTCATCAAGGACGCGAAGCACGTGCAGGTCCCGGGAGGTGGTGTGTACCAGATGGATGAGGTGACCACGAAGGACGCGTTGAACATCGAGGGGTCGGACGTCATGACGGACATTGTGGAAAATGCCTACTGCGGACACAACGTTGCCGTACTATCCTTTATGCAGAGTGAGGAGTCCGTCGCCCTTGCCCAGTACGCGACGTCAGAGCTCATGGACAAGATCATGGCCAAGATGGAGGCTGCCAAGGCTGCCGGCGACACCTTTGAGATGTGGGCTAGCTCCGTGGCGTTTCCTGATGCCGCCCGCCCCGACGCCAGTGAATGCCGCGATCTCCTCGCTATTCCCATCCCCAACGACGCGCTTCCGTGTGAGGTGGGCACGAATATTATCTGTGGTCCCGGTGTCCTCAACGTGTCTGAGGTCCACGTCTTTGACAACAAGGATGCTGGCCGCATCATCGCCGAAGCGCTTGGCGCCTCGCGCGCCACGGAACTGGTTGTGACACACTTCAAAGTGTCTCAGGTGCGCGGCGCCGATTCGAGTGCTCGCGATGTCTACGTGTCTTCTATCCTCGTTGCCTTCTTCCGGGGCGCCAGCATCAACCATCTGCCCGCCATCACGGGGACCAAGGGCGTGCCACCCGCCTCCATCTTCACAGCGGCCGTGGGCGGCGCGTGCCGCACCGTTGCATTTGCCGCTGTGAGCGCTTTTGACAAAAAGGACGAACGCGCTGAAGTCTTAGACGGCGTTTCACAGCTGCGCAGTGTGCGCAATCTCCGCGTCAACAGCGGGAGCGTCCAAAACTTCATTACGTTCAACCAGAAGTCCGCCACGGACCCGAACAGGCACGGCGGATCCTCTGCCCCAGCTGCTCTCCAGCTGCGCCTCATGCTCGCCGACGCGGGCGACCTCTTGAAGAACCCTGAGCGAGTCGCGCCAAAGCTGTACCCGTTCACGCGCGAGGACTCGGCACCCGTGGCGGCCTCTGCAGCCCAGGGCGCCGATGGTGCACCTAGCAAGAGCCGTGGTGGCGTAGAGGCGGTGGTACCCCTCAACCGTCGCGTTTCCCCCGCGGAGGCCGCCGGCAACGCCAAGGCCCCCGTGGTGGATCTCCCTCCTTCCCAGATCGCCTTTGGCGTGGTGGTGGAACGGTCTGACGACACAGGCGCCTACCCTGGCCGCTCGCTCCTGTTGCCCGGCGCACCGTCCGCGGACAAGCGCGTGGCGACCGACGAGCTGATGGAGCGCCGTGCGAGCGACCAGGCGACACTGCCCGAAAGCGGCCTGGGGAATCGCCTCACGGCGGCTGTCCTCTCCGGCACCAACGCGAGCCTGCTGAGCTGCGAGGCCGTACGGGGCATCCCCTTGACGGACCAAGTGACGTGGAAAACGTTCATCAAAACGGTTTGTGCGGCTCTCGAGAATGGTGAGGAGGGCATCGTGCGCAACGAGGTCCATCTTTACATGATGGTTGTGCGCCAGCGGGAGGTTGTCCGGGACGTCATTTACGACAATGGCCCGTTCCCGATGGAAGTGGCGTCGTCGCCGCTGTTCGGCCCCCTGCCCAACGGTGTGGGCAGCTCGCTACTGACCGAGTCCCGTACCGCACGCCCTGTCATTGAAACGGCACTCGAGAAGGCGTCGGCGTACCTGCAGCCTGACGTTGACGAGGACGACTCCATGGTGCTGGCGATCGCCGTCTACAAAAAGGTGATGCAGAGTGACGTGGCGGTGTGCTCCTTGTTTTGCGCCAGCACGCCCTCTCCCGCACCCCTGGCAGCCTCCGCCTCGGCCAACCATCCCAAGTACTCGCGCAGCCTCTTTTCGTATGCTGTGGGTGGTGCCAGCGTCGCAAACATCCTCATGGTTGTGGACAGCCTCAGCGCCTTGTCCACGTCACCGGAAACGTACGACAAGGTGTCCGCCGTGCGCGAGGTGGCTGCGACGCAGAAGAACACGGGCGACCGCAGTGGGAGCGTTGCAGTGTTTCTGGAGCACAACAGGAACAACGCCAGGAAGTTCTCGGAAAAGCTCCCCGCTGCCCGCAACGAGAAGGAAGCGCAGTACTTGAAGTTCCGCTTGGCCCTTCTCAAGCGTTACGAGAAGGACCACCAGGAGCTCATGGACAGCCCACGCGGGACCGTGCCACCGGCGTACACGGCGAGTGGACACCACCAGCGCCCCATGGATCCGGCATCGGCCAAGTCCCCCACGTCCACGAACCAGGCGTCGTCCCGGCCCAAGGAGGAGACGGGCGCCATCAACACCATCGTCGCGGTGGTGCAAGGGCGCGGGGAAAGCACCGGTATCACGGTGACAGAGTCGGAGGTGTCCGCCGGCGGGGTGACGGCGACGCCGACGGAGGTGATGAGCATCGACGGCAACACCGTCCGCGCGAACGCCATTGACGCGCTCGCGGAGGAGCATCTCAAGTCCTCCTGTGTGGCACTGCTGCTTTCTGATACCACCAACTCCAACATTGGCCGCACCCTATCCGCCAAGCTGGCGCGCTCCATTGCCAATCGGCTGCCCTCCGAGGACAGCGCGTGCTACTGGAGCGTCATTGTCGTGAACGCTGAGGGAGAGCGCAAGGACATGCTTGCCAGCGTCGATGGTGAGTCTGCCCCGTACGAGGAGCTGGTCGTGGCCACGTCCCCCGTGTTCGGCCCAGCCCCCTTCAACGTCAAACTACAACAATTCTCCCCCAGCGACGTGGACAAGCGGCTGCGGGAGGCCATTGCGGAGCGCAACACGAACGGCGGCACCGTGTACGTCACCATCGTGTCCAAGCTTGTTCTCACAGAGAGCGGGGACGTCTCGACGCCCTCTTGCATGATTGTGCTGACAGGACCCGACGTGTCGTGCTTCCACAATGCGCTGAGCCGCGATACTCGTGCGCGCGGCTTGCTCGCCTACGCCCTTGGCGGCGCCTGCAAGAGCCTCTACTGCGTTGGCATCCAAGCCACGGACGCGGAGGAGGCGCCTCCGCTGCTCGCCATGGCGAACCAAGTGGGTGCCGTCAAGAGCGGTCCCACCCGCGACTGCAGCCTCCGTCGCTTCGTCAGGTACCTGGATACGGCGCTGCAGAAGGGGCGCGATGACCTTGCAAACGCCCGGGAGGATCAGCGCTCTTCGGTGGAAGCGCGCCTGCAGCATCTGGAGGCGATGCACCAGGACGTGTCGGCGATGCTGAGCAGCCCCACCGATAACATCCCTCAGTACTACCACCGGTGAGAGGCTTGTGCCTCTCTGACTTTTCCCGTGCGTTGACGTGGGTCAAGGACCTCGGTGAGGCAGCAGGGAACTGTTCACGCATAGTCCACACACCAATCATCACTTCTTTTTTTTTTTTTTGGCTTTCGCTTGCCTATTTTTATTCTTTTATTCATTCATCCACGAAACCCTCTCTCGCGTTGTTCCTGCCAATCTGGGATATTTTTTTTTGAAAACTTCATTTGTTGAGGTTCCCGGAACGCATTATTTCCTTCTTTCTCCTTTAACCGTGTGCATGTGCTACTAGGGCACCTGCGGCTCGTTGTTTCGTAGGCCCCGTGGGTCATCACGCGGATATCAGTCACAGTTTATCAGCTGCCCTGGATCCCCGCCATGTTGGCTTTTCTGCGTGCAGGAATGGGACGAAAGTGGCGGACGGAGTGTCTCGTTGGACTTCATCGAACATGGTATCTCGCTTCTGCGTTTGTGCGCTGAAAGCGTAGGCAACGCTCCGCTTCCTTCTCCCTAGCCGCCTTGAAGCCGCTTCGGCTCCTGTCAGCGGGCGCCTGTATGTCTCTCACAGATGCCTGGGACAGCACTCTTCGGTTGCCAGCAGCCCGTCCCCACACATTCATAGTCTCTTTTTTATTTTCTACTTCGTTTGCTTACTTCGTTCACCGGTTATCAGCTGCTCCTTTCCACCTTCTTGTCTTGATGTTGTGTCCGCTATTTTCTTGTTTCTTTGCTTCTCTTCTCCTTCACACAGCTCTTCACCTTGGCTCTTTTTCTTTCTTATACCTCACATGCTTCGATTCATCCTGCCTAGTTTTCTTTTCTTTCTTTTCTGTATTTTTTTTTTGTTCATCTTCATTTTTCCAATACGCTGTATTATGTGTGCTTACAAATTATGTTGCCCGTCCGGAATCTCTTTCATGCCACCGCCACCACTACTCTTTTTTTAAATTTATTTCAGGGTGTGCACGGCATCAACTCCTCTTCCGTCCCCCCAGCCATTTCAGTGCCGCTACGTTCACTTTCCACTCTTCAAACTTATTTCAGGAATTCGTTTGCCGTGCCCGTGAGCTTAGGCCTTATTGTTCTTTTGACTCCTCGTTTGCGGACAGCGGCACGTGTCGTAACCGCCCTTGCGCAGTCCTCATGTGCAACGGGCCGTGTTACGGTAGGCGCTTGGAGGCTGTCTCCCAAGAAGATCGTACGCCCACCATTCCCCATCCTTGCCTCTACCGCCATAGTCATATATAATGCGTCTCTCGAAGCACCGACCCGACTCGTTTGACCGTGTTCGCTGCGAATTCATTTCCATCTCAGTGCCATCGTCACTGTTTATTTATTTAGACACTACTGTTACTGATATGTGTTCTCCTTTGCCACTGTCCATCTGATTTCCACGTAGATCCTGTACGTTTTTTTTTTTTTTTTCGAATTTTTGCTGGCCGGTTCCCAAGTTGTGTCTTCTCCCCAGGTTCCTGTGTTTCCTGTAGGATCTTTTGGATAATTTGACTCCTGAGGCGCTTACAGCGGGCCGAAAAAATGTCTTGTGGCGATGCTTCCCACTTTTCCCTTCCCCGCACTGGAGAGAGACAAGTGACGCTCTCCCAGCACTGTTTAAGCTTGCGCGATGGGGCTCTTCCCTTGCTTAATATTGTGTCCTCTTCTCTTCACCGTTTCTTTTTTTTTTTTTCCCCTCATCAATATGACGCACATATGTCTTTCTATTTTAAATTTATGCCTTTTTTTTCATTCTCATTGATTCCTTCACTCTGTGTTCCTTATTTTTTGTACCTTCTGTTCCGGCCGCGGCACACCACGTGTAATAGTCAACTGTGGGAAGACGGCCACTCCCTCCCACTCGTCCCAGCGCTTGCATAGCTGTGCTGCCCCTTGTCTGCGTCAGGGTTAAAAGCACGTTTGCTGTGAGCCACGGCCGTTGATTGCCTTGTATTTTAATTTCGTTTTGCCACTACCAGTCTTCCTCCTTCCTCTATTTCTTTTTTATTTGGGAAAGCAATGATGTCGCTTGCTACTTGTACCTCTGTCCTATGACTTTTGTCCTTACACGTTCCTCTTATTTTTTATTTATCTCTCTCACTTGTGGTTTCTTGTCTTGTAGACGCGCACTGACAGAAAAACAAGGTACGGGCAATTTCCTCTCTCCGTGTTTTTCCTCATTCCCCCCCTTGAGTTCTATTCTTCCCACCTTATCACCTTCCCTTCCGCTCTGTCTCCACACCTTGTGAATACTTACTCGCAAAGCGCAACCACTCCATACCAGCCAGCGCGGCTGACAAACATTACACCAACCTGCGAAGAGAAAATGGAACGTACACGGTGACCCTTTCACCGACACCGGTACAACGATCCCGGAGGATGCGGTCTCGAGTAACGACTCATGACGCACGAGCGCTGATAATTGAATGGTAAGCCCAAGTTTGGGCAGATAGACCCAAGCAAATAACAACAACAACAAAAACAAGAACGGACTGCCGTTGTTGCCAGCTGTCATTCCAACAGCGTACTCCTAAGGGGAAGGGTGCGAATGGCGCACACCCATGCCACGGAAGCGGACACCACAAGGGTGCTCTTGGGGCGAGTCAACGGACACGGTTTCCCCACGTTGAGCGTGCGGGAGCCTGGCAGTAGAATGTACACACCGTACAGACAACTGTACCAGACTCAAGGCCCCCCCCCCACCCTCCTCCCTTATGTTTCGCGCTCACAGTTTTGCCCAAGCCGCTGCTTGCTCAACATCTCACGCCGTCCCTCTCGTCCTCCTTTCACCCAGAGTAGCAACTTTCTTGTCTAGGTTTCGTAAATTTATTTCGTCATATTTTCGTGTCATTTCGCTCCGAAATACCAACCTTTCGCGTCTTCTTTCTTTCCCACTCTGTCGCGCACCTTTTTCTCCTCTTGTGATACTAGCTATCTTTTTTTTGAAAAGTATTTCTCCTTTCTCTCGTTTGTGTTTTCCTGGTTCCCTTACTTCTTCACTTCATTCTCTCAATCCCAACCCACTCACTCCCCTCTCTGGATACTCCTGTGCTCTCCGTTACTTCTGGAGTTTCTCCGCAGTACCCTCTTCATCGTCCCTCGCTTTCCTTCTTTTCACTTCCTGTTTCCTCTTGGTTCCGTGTATTATTTGGCGTCATTTGTCTGTGTTCCTTCTCTCTTTTCTTATCCGAGAAACAACAGCAGCAACTACTCTCAGTGCTCATTTGTCTGTAAACACTAAATCAGCGCACACACCCACAACCGACCCTACCCGTCACCAACTTCTTCGCACTCACGATGAGTTCCGCTGCCCGCCCTTCCGCGCAGGCCCCTGCTGGTTCTCGCACGGGTAGCGCGTCCGGCGCAGGTGCCCCTGCCCCGACTGGTATTCTTGTCAAGCAAAGCAGTTTTACGAAGAGCAAGAACCCGCAGGCTTCGTCGTCCTCTACCCCGAGCAAGGCTGGCAGTGGCGCCAACGGCGCCGGTGCGTCAGCGGCTGCCCCTGCACCGTCCACCCGGGCAGTGGGGCCCACGGCCACCCCGCAGGCAGGCGCCGCCCGCCCCGCTGGTGCCGTGGCGCCAAGCAACGGTGCCGCCAAGGGCCCGGCTGCGAGTCCCGCTGCCAAGACGGCTGCCCCACCCGGCATGTGGGGGCCGAATGGCGAGATCGCCCCGAACGGTGCTCAGCAGCGTCCCGCCAACGGCATGCAGCAGGGACCCTTCACCATGGCCGGCGCTCCCAGCGCCGCCAGTCCCGCTATGGGCAACCGCGCGGCCCCCGGTGGCGCTGCCAGCCCCGCCATGGGCAACCGCGCTGCCCCCGGCGCTGCCAGTCCAGCGATGGGCAACCGCGCCGCCGCCGCTCCTGCTGGTGGTACACGCGCGGCGCCGGCACCGGCCACCAGCCCCGCCGCCGCTCGCCCTGGTGCCGCCGCGGCCACGACACCTGGTGCGATGCAGCGCCAGGGCAGCTTCGGCGGCAACGCCTACGGCAGCATGGGCGCCGGCCAGATGGGCTCGCAGGGGGCGATGCCCAGTGCCTACGGCAGCATGGGACCGGGTCAGATGCCCGGCCAGGGATACGGCAGCATGGGCCCTGGCGCCATGAACTCCATGGGCCCACAAGGCTACGGCAGCATGGGTGGCGCCGCCATGACACCCGGCTCGATGGGCCCTGGCGGTTACTCCATGGGCCCTCAGGGCTACGGGTCGATGGGTCCTCAGGGCTACGGCTCGATGGGCCCGCAGGGCATGGGCAGCATGATGGCCCCTGGCGGGATGGGCAGCATGATGGGCCCGAGCGGCTACGGCTCGATGGGCCCTGGTATGGCAGGCAGTGGCAGCATGTACGGTGGCTCCATGATGGGCGGCAACTCCCTCTTTGGCAGCCAGTTCGGCTCCATGGGCCCGGGTATGATGGGCGGTGGTGCTGGCAGCCTGTACGGCATGCCTGGCGTTAACCGCAGCACCAGCGCCTACGGCTTTGCGGCCCAGTGGGGCAGCCTGGCCAACATGAGCTCCGCCCCTGACCGCAGCGGCATCTCCCGCAGCAACATCTCCAGCAGCTACGGCGGCTTCGAGTCTGAGGCGAAGGGCTACCGCATGGAGGACCTCTGCCCCAACATTGGCACCCTCGAGGAAGGCAAACCGGTGAAGCGCAGCGGCCGCCGTGGCGGCAACCACCTCTACTCCCGTGACAAGAATGACCGCTCCGCCGCCATCATCACGAGCAATGCGAAGGCCAACACCATGACCATCAAGCGCGACGGTGTGACTGGCAAGTCTGGAGCGGCAGACGACAAGAAGTCCCCTGCCACGGGCAGCAGCAGCACAGGCGCCAAGAGCCGAGGACTGCCCACACCATCGGGAGCCGGCATCGGCCGTGGGGCGTCTGACCGCAAGACAGCCGACGGCAAACCACGCGCCAAGCTGCCCGGCAACTACGACCTCCACACCCTGCATGTGGTGGACAAGGCATCTGGTAGCGGTGGTGTGCAGGTGCGCGACCCCAACACGCTGGTGCTGGAGAAGGATGGCAAGAAGGAGACGTTCGAGACCGATGAGGCGATTGAGCGCGAGAAGCCAACGGAGGAGGTGGACTCGGTGCTGCTCTCGTCGGTGCTAACGAGCTGGCACGGCGGCCACAACTCCTCTCTTCTTGTGGGCGCCGGCAAGGGCAAGACGAGTGCGTCTGTGAAGCTGGCGCACGACTTTGTCAAGGGCGCTGTCGAGCGTCTGGAGAAGACGGCTTCGTCCAATTACTTTGACATCAGCATCAACATGGTTGCCATCCGCAGCGCCAACCAAGGCTGCGACCTCCTCAAGGAAGGCAGCTCCTACAACAAGCTGCAGCTCGGGTCCAGCCCCGTCTACGGGCCGTGCCTGCTCGGCCTGGAGACCAAGGTGGTCAAGACCGCCAAGGACTGCGTGAAGGCGCTCGAGGATGGCGTGGCGGCCTCCAAGGACCCCAAGGAGCTCATCGCCGCCTTCTTGGTGCTCAAGCAGAGCAAAAAGGGTGGAGATAAGGAGGTGCGCCTCTCCTCTCTCTGCCTCGCCTACGCCGGCGAGACGATCACCCACTACACGGACATGAAGGAGCGGAGCAGCAGCTCGCCGTACCAGCTCTTCCGCTACGCCATTGGCGGTGCTAGCGTCTGCGTGTCTGCTCTCGTGATCGCCGCGGACGACCCGAACGCACGTGCCGCCCTGGATGTGGAGCGGAAGATGCGTGAAGTCAAGAACCGCGCTCCGCGCAGCGGCAATCTGCAGAAGTTCATCGAGTACACACAGAAGGAGATTACTCGTATGAAGGACAAGGCCGCCTCCGCGTCCGACTCGGACAAGAAGCGTACCGAGGCCCAAATCAAGAAGATGGAGGACATGATCAAGGACACACAGAAGATTCTCGACGACCCCGAGTCCGCCAAGCCTACGGGCTACCCTCTCCCTTCGTAAGTAGGTGGGCCTCCTCCTTTCCTGTGCTTGCTGGGGACGCCACCACGTTCGTCTATCCTTCGAGAACGCCCATCTCTAGACGTACTCGACGTCTTTCTTTCTTCTCCTTCTCCCTCTTTATTTTGCTGTTGCTGTGTGCCTACTTATTCTCTTATTCTTTCCGTGACTTTGCTTTCCACGTCGCTGCGTGTCATTGGCTCTTTCTCTTTTTTTTTCTCTTTTTTTCTGAGTCATCTTGTTTCTATCTGGGGCGTCGCTCTCGCTCTCAGCACGGAGGCCCTCGCACCATGGAAGCAGAGCCTCTGTTGGCTTCCGTCGCGTCGCTACGATGGACGGGTTCGCTGGCACGCGCACACGCTCCCCTTTATAGTCATCTCCCTATAGTTCTCTTTTCGTCAGTGTTGTTCGCACTGCATGGACTCTCCCCCTCTTCCTTTTGTCCTTTGAAAAAACAAAAACAAAAAAAAGGTTTTCCTCCCTCCTCAAACGTTGTGGGTTGTGGTGATGGTCTTTGCAGTTGACTTTTTTTTTTTGCATTCCTCTCACTTTCTTTTTTTGATGTTGGGTAGCTGCCAAAATCCCATCCTCTCACTACTACCATTATAGTTTCTTTACGCATGTCTTTTTTTTTCTCTTGTCGACATTCCTTGCTCTTTCATCTCGTTGTCCACTGCTTTTATCAAAGAAATTGACTCTTTCATGTTTTCAGCAGGCGGAATGTCGTTCATTGTATGGCCTCTGTGATTACACGCAACTTCGCCATCGTTCATCCTTTCCCCACTACACTCACTTGTTCTTATGATTCCTTTCGGGTTCAGCGCACAGGCTACACACATATAAGAGACCTCTCCTTGCTGCCATTTTCTCTTCTTGAAGAACGGGAACGTTTGCAGGCCTATCCAATCCTTGCGGTTCCTCCTCTGTGGTCCCGTGTCTCGACAAACGCAGGGGAGCTGAGCAGGTTCACGCCGGCGTCGGTGCATGTCATTTTCTCTCTTCTTCTTCGGCACGAGGGGAAGTGAGAGAAGGGAACTGCCAGAGGATACGTTGCACTTTTTACCGCCTCTTAGGATTGTCCCGTTTCTCCATCTGCGCGTCCGTGATTCAGCCTTTCTGGCCAGGTTCCGACTCTATCCTCTCACTCGCTCGACCCACTGTCTTGTACTTCACCGTTCTCAGCTCCTCCCTCCTTTGTCTTTTTTCTTTTTCCTCGTTATCCCTGTGCGTTCACATGAGACCCAAACTTTTTTTTTTTGTTCTCTCTTTCTCCTTCTGTAAATGAGGCTTGGTCAGCGTTGCAAATGTATCACCTGCCCAAACTCCGTCGTCCTCGTTTGGCGTGATCCTCGGTCCTTTCTTCACGCGCTGACGAGCGAGATTCTCGTCGCTCCGCGTAGGACTCCTGGTCACTCAGCCACTTGCGACACCTTTCTTGGTCGCATTTGTCTTGGCAATTGATGTGCTCGCATGCGTTTCCTTCTTCTGCTTCTTTTCGGATTCCCCGCTTTCCTCTCGTTCTTTTCTGCTTTTCTCCTCTTTTCTTTTCCCCCTTTTGTTCTCTTGTTCTGTGATACCGGTGTTCATTACGTCTTTGATGTTTCCTCATTACCTTTCTCCACCATGTTCTGTTGTTTTATGACACGACAAGGTGCGCGGTGAGTTCCTTTTATCTCTTCTCTCCGAGGAAGGAGTTCCATCCCCCCCCTTTCAGGTGCCGCCCGCACACTTCCCCTCCTCGGTGCTTCAAACTGGCTTCCCCGTCCACTCTTTCGGCGTCCACTGACTCGTTCACCGTGTCCCACTCCACTCGTAGGAAGGGCTTCTGTTCTGTGGAGGGTCTTGGCAGAGTGCACGAAGCCTTTGAAAGCCGAGTGTTGACAGCCTTGACAGTCGGAGGCGGGCTACGGCGGCACCTCATGTTCATGATTTTTGTTGGCCAATCCCTTTTCAGCCTGTCCTACTCCTCCCACGCTTACACACGCTACTGCCAACCCCAAAGTAACAACCACAACTAAAACACCATGTAAAGAAAGTGAGGAAGTCCTGGCAGAGAGAAAGGGAGAGAGACGCGTACCACATCCTTTCGACGACACTCCTTCCTTCATCCCCTGCAGCCATGTGCGCAGCGCGAGTCTACGCCCCTCCATGCGGTTCGTCCCCCCCCTCCCCCGCCCCCTCCACCTTTCCCGTGCTGCTTCTGTGGTACGCTGCGACAGTCACACCCGCCCCTGTGACTCTTGGTGGCAAACCTCGAGGTAGTCGGGCGTGGTTGCAGCGAGAGGATAGAAACTGCGTGCTCTGGGGGGGGGGGGGAACGGACGTAGCACCTGCCTGCCTGGCATTATAGAGGATAAAGAAAATGTTTTGACGACTTGGTCGCCCATGAAACAGTTTCTCGGTGAGCTTCCGCACACGTTGCTCATGTGTGTGCGTTAGATGCGCTGACTTCCACATCACCACAACCGTCCTTTCCACTCCTGTCCTTCCGTTGTCGTATCCTTTTCGTTCCTCAAGTAATCACTGTTTTTGATTTATCATATTTTTCTCTCCCCTCGTTTCTTCTTTTTTTCATAGCTCTCTCCGCATTTTTCTTACCACTTCGCAAAGCTCTCTTATTTCCAAGTTAGCTCGTTGCTATCCCTTGTGTTATTACTTCCCTTTCCACCCCTCTCTCGCATTTACAGCCAAAACGAATCGAAAAGTTTGGCTTTGTGACATAGTTGTTCTTTTCTCCACCTAGGTTCCTTTCAATTTCTCAATTTTCGTTTCCCTTCCTTTCCCCTCCCTCTCCCTTTCTTCCCTCTCAATCACCTTCACCGGTAGTTCTTCCCTCCCTCTCTTTATAGTTCTCTCCCCCTCATCGTACAGGATCTTTCCCCCACTGATTGTTCCCTTGCCTGTGCTTCTTCGCACCTGTCACCCTTAGCCTTCTTTCCGGAAAGCGTACTCGAAGCAACAACAAAAAGAAAAAGAAAAAAAAAGAACGTTGTGACACTCCTGTTACCTCGGCACACTTCAACTCTTTTCCACCGTACCTCTCCTCACGAAACCCATGAGCACTCGTCCTGCTGCTTCCTCCGGTGCCGGCACCGCGGCCAAGCGCCCCTCTGCTGGCGCCACCGGTGCTGCCACCCCCGGTGGCGCTCGCCGCACAAGCAGCGGCTCCGCCACCACCCCGGCCGGTGCCCCTCCCTCTGCGCTGAAGCCAACCACCACCCCGCAGACCCGCGCTGGCGCCACCAACGGCAGCGCCAAGCCAACCACCCCCGCGGCCAACGGCGCGACGCCGAAGCCAACCTCTGCCATGAGCGCGCCGTCCACCAACGGCGCCGCTCCCGCACGCGGTTCAGCACCGGCGGGTGCTGCGGGCAAGGCGCCTGCGGGTGCCGTGGGAGCCAAGCAGCCCGCCGCCGCTATGGGCGGCACGCGCGCTGCCGGTGCGCCAGCGGTGTCCCCGAGCGCAGGGGCGGCCGGTGCCAAGGCCCCTGCTGCCGCCGGCGCCGCCCCTGCTGGTGGTGCGCCGGGCGGTTACGGCCCGATGGGCGGTAGCGCCTACGGCTCCATGGGCCCTGGTCAGATGGGCGGCATGGGCGGCCCGGGTGGCATGAGCGGATACGGATCGATGGGCCCTGGGCAGATGAGCGGCATGGGCGGCGGCTACGGCGGTAGCATGGGTCCCCAGGGCTACGGCAGCATGAGTGCGGGCGGCATGAACCCCGGCTACGGCAGCATGGGCGCCGCCGACGGCATGAACGCTGGTTACGGCTCTATGGGCGCGGGTATGAACTCCATGGGCGGCTACGGCTCCATGGGCCCCGGCGGGATGAGCGGCTACGGCAGCATGGGTCCCGGCGGTTACGGTTCCATGGGCCCTGGTGGTATGGGCGGCTATGGCAGCATGGGTCCCATGAATCCCTACGGCGGCTACGGCAGCATGGGCCCCGGCGGCATGGGTGGTATGGGCGGCTATGGCTCCATGGGCCCTGGTGGGTTCGGCTCCATGGGGAGCATGTCCGGTGGCTCCATGATGTCCGGCTATGGCGGCCCCATGGGCGGCTTCGGCTCGATGGGATCGATGATGGGCGGCTCCATGTATGGCATGGGCTCCATGTACGGCATGGGCAGCATGTACGGCGGCACGGGCTATCGCAGCGTCGTCGATGCGGCTTCCCGCCGCGACAGCTTTCTCGCGCGCAACGAGTTAATCCGCGCCGATGTGAAGCCCCTCCACAAGCGCGACACCAAGAGCACAGACGACAAGAAGACGGACAAGAAGGATGACAAGAAGGACGACAAGAAAGACGACAAGAAAGATGAGAAGAAGACGACGCCCAGCGACAAGGATGGCAAGACACGCAGCATCACCATCGAGAAGAAGACGGACGACGACAAGAAGGATGACAAGAAGGACGAGAAGAAGGACGGCGCCAAGGACGAGAAGAAGGACGGCGCCAAGGACGAGAAGAAGCCTGGTGATGACAACAAGCCTGGCGCGACGACTTCCACAGACAAGAAGGCTCCGGGCGACACTGCCAAGCCTGCCGCTCCGGGTGACGCGGCGGGCAAGAGGGCCGTGCCATCTTCGGACGATAAGGACGGGAAAGCGCGCGGCTTGCCACCGACCACTGGCGACAAGAAGGCCACTCCTGGTGCCCCCAAGAAGGATGGCGCCGCCCCCGCCGCCGCTGGCGCCTCGTCGACTGACAAGAAGAGCGCTGCGACCGACAAGGCCCCTGAGCCGTCGGGCAACAACATTCGCGGCATGGTCGTCGTGACGCCGGGCAAGGAAGGCAAGAAGGCCGCCGTCCGCAAGAGCGCCACGGTCGTGACAGCGGCTGGGAATGACACCAAGGTCGACGAGGTTGTCGAGATGGACCCCACCAAGTACGAGGAGACGGTGCTCACACACGAGGTCCGCCGGAGCTGGCTCATTGGCCACGGTACCTCCGTCCTGCTCGCCAGCAACAAGGAGAACCGCACCGCGTCAGTGGAGTACGCCAAGGGCTTCCTCGCGGCATGCGTCAAGAAGCTCGAGGAGCTCAAGGACCCCTTCAAGGTCTTCGCCACGATGGTGTCCATCAAGGGTGCCAAGGAGGCCAAGGATCTGTTGAAGTCTAACGCAGGGTACGAGAAGATGAAGATGGCGAGCTCTCCTGTGTACGGTCCTGCCCTCAACGGCCTTGAAACTCGTGAAATCACCAATGGCGATGAGGCCAAGAAGGTCATTGATGACGCCATGAAGAACGCCAAGGAGCCCAACGAGCTTGTCTGCGGGTACTTTGTGCTTCGCCAGGTGAAGAAGATGGGCAGCGAGAAGGCTGTCTACCTCTCTTCTCTGAACATTTCCATCTCCAGCGACAATGGCGTCCACTACAAGAACATGAAGGACGCATCCGAGTCGGAGCCCACGCACCAATACCGCTACAGCATCCGCGGTGGCAACACCACGGTCTGTGTCGGCATCGTCTCCGGTGACGACCAGGATGCCGCGAAGGTGATCGCCAACGTGACGGAGATGCGCTCGGTCACCAACACCGTTCCGCGCAGTGGCAACCTCAAGCGCTTCATTGACTTTACCAACCAGGAGCTTCCCCGCTGCAAGGAAAAGATGGAGGCCGCCACGGAAAGCGCCAAGAAGCAGCAGCTGACGCAGGTGTTCACACGCATGCAGCAGATGCTCAAGGACGCGGAGGCCATGGCAACGAAGCCAGAGTCCACCGCACCCGTTGCCTACTAAGCGACGGGGCTCATGCACGGACGGTGACCTGCCACCTCGACTTGCCCTCTCCCCCCTCCTTCCATCTCAGGGCTTGGGCAACTTGCACACGAGTCCAGGCGGTCGCTGCGTTGCGAGAAGAACTGTTCTCGCTCAGACGTCATCGTGCAACCTTTTTTTTTTCATATCTATTTTCTTCTGTTCGTTCCACTTCTCGGAACGTTTCCGCTGCGTCCTCCATGGTTGTCTACTACAGTGTGTGGCTGCTTTGGCCCTTTCTCTGCTCCTAGTTTGTCGTTTTTCCCCATGTGTATTGTGTTCACAGCGCAACGAACTTGTATTATTTCTCCCTTTGCTTCTGCTGTCTTCCTTCTCCTCACTGTTATCTTGGCGGTGAGTGACCTGCCTGTTCCCTCCTCTTCAGGATAAAGCGCTTCACGTGTCGGCAACTCCGCTTTTTTATTTTATTTTCCCTCTTGTCTTCTGGTTTTCCTTTCGTTTCTCCACTTAGCTGTTTGACGCTAGGGAGTAAACCCTTTATAGTTCGCCTCCACTTGCTATTGATTTTCTGCTTTGTTTCCCTCCTTATTCCTTGATTTACTTTGTTTATTGATTTGCCGCTTCTCTTTCTTTTTTAGTTGTCTCGGGTTTTTTTTTTGTTCCATGGCGTGCCCCTTTCCCTTTTCTCCATCTTTTCCTTCGTGTTCCACAATCCTGTCCTCTATCCACAACGTTCTTCTTACCTAAACACATAGAACACAGAATTCATGCATCATGATCCCAGCCCGTGGCACGTTGCCGTGGTGCAAGTCGCGCATTCTTCTCTTTTGTCCCACTGATTTTGCTGCTTGAATGGTCGTGTGACGACCACACGTTATAGTCCACTCCCCTCTTACCCCCTCCTTTCTTTTTTTCTGTTTTCGAATGAGTACCTCCCTCTGTCTTTCGCTTGATTTCCTTGGGTTTCTTTCCTCATCTCTACTGTTTGTTCAACAAAAAATCTGATTACACATTGAACCCACTCTCCCAAAAAAGGCATTTTCCTCCGTGAGGAACAGATGCATCTTTCCCAATGGTTTCTCCTTTACATCTCCTGCTCGCTCTTGTGATTCTGTTCTTTCTTTCAGCTGTTCACTTCCTGCTTTTGTTTGGGGTTCCTCTCTTCGCTTGTGCAAACGGTGTCCCTTTCCTTCTGTGTTTCCTACAGCCTCCTCCACAAGGCCATCCTTTCACTATTCCCGTTTTTACGTTCACCTCTCCGTGAGGGAGCTACAGACGGCGAAGAAAAATTTCTATAGTTCTTATTCGTTAGATATGATGCCTATATATGTTTATGTCTTTTTCCCTGTCACAGCTGTTTTCTTCTGAAGTCATCGCGTTATGCTGTCTGTTCCTCGGCTTCTTTGTTTGTTGTCTTCTTCACGGTTTTCTGACAGGGACCAGTTTGTATAGGAATACAACTCCACGACTTCGTCCTCAAAAAGGGAAAGAAGAAAAGCAACAAGGAACATGGCGGAAGGATGCGATACTTCCTCTTGTTTCTTTGTTTCAGTCATCCCTCGCAAGTTCACCTTTTTTTTTTTCTTTTCTCGGTTCTCCTCTGTGTTTTCTTCGGTTCCTCTTTCGGTTCACACAAGTTCCCGTCTCCCTCTACTTCTCCTATTTATACGGAAGTTGGGGCCCAACTCACTCACGCAAACAACGCAAAGCAAAAAAAAAGAAAAAATATAAGCGAGTCAGACAGACACTGTGGCAATGCCAGGCAACCACTAGTTATTGTAGGCAATGTGCTTCCTGTCAGCATCGACGCCCGCTGTGTGCTGTCCACCAGCACCATGCATGCTCACGAGGACTTTCACAGGGGATGTGTAGAGCCAAAGTTGTCTGTGCGAGGCACAGACACGGTGGGCTGCGGAGCTCACTTGTCTAGGCAGCAGCCACCACGTGCGCCACACAGCCACACCCACGTGTGTCTGCCGGACATCCCCTGCCGTGCTGCGTCTTCTCCGTCTTGTTCGAGTGTGCGCTTGTGTGTGCGCGTGTGTGCATGGGGACACCGAACTGTTGGGTATTGTGGTTGACCCTTGCAATGTCCTCGGCGAGCGCCAGTTGGTGGACTGCTCCCTTGAATGAAAAGCGACTGTTAAACAAAAGGATGTTTACACTCACACTGCGTCACCTTTCTTTGTGCATACTTCTCAGCTAGCCCAACTCGTCGGAGTCCTATCTCTACTGTTTTTCTTCATTTCAATCTTGTCGTTAGCCCTTTCACCCCACTTATCCGTGGTTTTCTTTTTTAATCCTTCGAAAAGTCCCTTTCTGTGAGTATCTCATTCCGTATTTGACCTTTCGCGTCTCATTGACGACCCTTGTTCCTTCTTCTCGTTGTGCATTGTCTTCTCCCCTATTCCTCTTTCTTTCTTTCGTTTTCTTTTTTTCCCCTTCTGTGGCAGCAATCTTTTTTTTTTCTTCTTCTCCGTCTTTTCGGTGCTGTCTGCTTCCTTCCTACCAAACAGGCTCACTTGTGTGTCGGCGTGCCCTTGTCTCTGGGTCAACCTCCTTTGTCTTTTGTTTCCCAGACAGCAGAACCACACCAAATCCTACATAGTCACTCCGGAAGAGTCGCCTTCTCAGCAACACTGCGAGCTTTCCGCAACCACTTTTCCCTCCTGCCACAGCTTCCAAGAACTCGACTCACGCACTCAATCGTTGATTCCTTCTTCTTGCCTTCGTTTCATCACCCTTGTGGATTGTTCTCTCAACCAAGGCGGCCTCACCAATAAATGTCCACCGCGACGCAGAACCCCACCCCGGCAGGCGCCGGCAGCAATGGGGTCTCCAAATCCGCCATGGCCGGCGGCGCGGCGGCCCCTGGGGGCCCTGAGCCTCTGCCCATGCCCAACAACGGTGCAGGCCTTCCCCCGGCACAGCCACAGCCGCAGCCGTCCATGATGGCCATGTCGCAGCAGGCACCCAAAACGGCGTATGCCAAGAAACTCAAGAACGGCGAGCGTCCCGCTGGCCACCCGCCTCCAGGCGTCCAGAGCTCGCTGAACCCTGTGGAGGGCACGGGCGACTACCAGCAGGTGAACACGGGCCTCGAGGGCGACGCCCCGCGCATGGCCTCCTTCTACCGCGACCAGTCCCGCTTCTACGCCAACCTGGACCACGGCAGCTTCGTGGACGATGTGTACCGCCGTGGCGGTGGCGGTGGCGGCTGGGGCGGCCGCGGGTCCATGATGGGAATGGGTTCCATGATGGGGATGGGCTCCATGATGGGCCCCATGGGCAGCATGTATGGTGGTGGGCCCGCAGGCTCCATGTACGGTCGCGGCATGGGCAGCATGTACGGCCGGGGCATGGGCTCCATGTACGGTCGCGGTATGGGAAGCATGTACGCGCCGGGTAGCATGTACGCCGCCGGCTACACCTCACGACCCGCCTCGCTCTTTGGCTCGTCCATGTTCAGCGGCGCTGGCGGCAGCATGTACGGCGGTCAGCAGCCCGGCAGCATGATGGGCCCCATGGGCTCCATGATGGGTGGCTCGGCCTACGGCATGGGCGGCATGAACAGCATGGGCGGAGCGTCTGGCATGGGTGGCAGCATGTACGGCAACCAGCCGCCTGGTAGCATGATGGGCCCCGTGGGGCAGCCTGCGCAGGGCAGCATGTACAACTCCATGGCCAACGGTGACCAGAGCGGCTACCAGCAGCCCAACTCCATGTACAACCCGCAGCAGGGTGGTATGGGCGACATGCCCGGCATGGCCCCTGGTGCTGCGGGCGAAGGTCCTGGCGCGGGGACGGCCGCTCCGGCCGCCGGCCAGCGTGACCTGCCTGGCGGTGCCGTCATGCCACCCAACCAGCAGCAAGGCCCAACGGGTGTCCCAGCCTCCAGCGCGCAGCCCGCACCGACGGACGGCAAGTCCGCCAGTATCCCTGCGCACGTGCTGCTCATCCAGGCCCAGCCAATGCCCAACACCAAGACCGTCCTCCGACCAGACCCCAACAACCAAAAGTGTGTGCTGCTGGGCGACCAGAGCCGCCAGGTCTTCGTCGATGAGTTCAGCGCTGGCCCCAACCCGCCGCAGGTCATTGCCGTGTGGAAGCAGTCCCCGCAGTACCGCAACATGATTGAGCACGTGGCATCCGGCCACAACGTCGCCATCACGGTGGCCAACGACGACACACCCATGGGGCAGGGCATGTCACTGCAGGTGGTGGAGGCTGCCCTGCTCGACGCCGTCTCGCGCGTGGACCAGGCCGTGAAGGCCGATGGGCCCAACGGTTACGGCGACCTGCAGATCTTCTGCTGCTCCTTCAAGTCCGCCACAGAGGTGAAGGATCTTCTGGAGGGTCCGTCCGCGGCGTACAAGCCCGCCGAGGTGGGCTCGCACCCTCTGTATGGCCCTGGCTTTTTGAACCTTCGCTCGAACGTGCTGGGGGTGAGCAACGACGGCGCCAAGGGCGTCATGGACACGCTACAAACCATCACGCCGCAGGTGCGTGCGCAGGACCCCGTGCAGGTGGTGCACATGGTGGTCAAGCAGGTCCGCACAACCTCCAAGACTGGCACGCCCGATGTGCTGCTGTCGTCCGTGCTTGCCGTGATCAACAACGCACAGGACGGCGGTGCGCTCCCCACACCGTACTTTGGCACTTCCAAGAACGAGTCCGTTGTGCCCGCGGCGTTGGTGAAGTCCGCGTACGGCGGTGCCTGCTACACGCTTGGCGTGCTCAGCTTGGGCTCCGAGGCCCCTGACGCGACCAAGGCAACTGTGGCCCTGACGTCTCTCATGGACCTCCACGGCACGACCAACCCCCCGCCACGCAGCGGCAGCCTCGTACGCTTTGTCAACTTTGCCAAGGGTGAGTCTGACAAGCTAGCCGCTAAGCCTGACGCGAACCCGGCGGTGGTGCAGAAGGTCAACAACATGATGAAGGACGGAGAGCAACTCATGGCCGAACCCCGCACCGTCCATCCGAAGCCTTATCCCATCTCCCACTCGAACAACAAGACGAGCACGCCCAGCACGGCCATGGCGCAGGGCAGCGGCGTCGCCCCAACGCCAGCATCCGTCGCGCCGCTTGCCGCCGGCAGCCGTTCCCTCCCCACCCCTAGCAACCACGGCGACGACGAGAAGGCAGACAACAACAATCCAATTCGCAGCACGCTTATCATTGGGACAGTGGCAGGAGCCCCACAGACGCTCCGGGTTGAACCGGATGGCAAGACAGTCACGGATATCGCTAGCGGTACGCAGGCGACGGTGACCGAGATTGTGACGCGCGCCGCCGAGGACTGGCGCACGACAGAGTCGGAGCAGGCCAATGAGCTGCAGTCCATGTTCCAGAATGGCAACAACACGGCCATCGTCGGCACCGTCTCCCCAACGGAAGTCAACACACTCGACAAACAACCGCTCTGGCTGTCGTACAAGCGCATGGTCTCGTCCCTCCTCAGCGTCGCCACGCAAAAGTATACGTTCGCCGAGGTGAGCCTGAGCATGGCGCTCATTGAGGGGAACGACCTCATCGCCGATCTCTTCAGCAACCTCGAGACAGACGCCAGCAAGGCCCCGTCCGCGCCGTCCGCGCCCAAGAAACTTTCCGTCTCCTTCTCCCCTCTGTCCGGTCCGACGGTGCACAAGGCGACCATCATCAAGCCCCCAACCCCGCTGCAACTGGAGAGCACCATCAACAGCGCCCTGTACCAGGTGCCGGCGCTGTTGGAGACGACCACCAGCGGCCGCTCCATCATTTTCGCCTCCGCCGTCCTCAAGGGTGTCATGGCGGACGACGTCTACACCTGCTCCCTCGTCGGCGCCTCCACGCTCGACCCTACCGTGATGCTGGATATAATGCAGCGGAAGGAAACCGTTCCACACGAGCTATTTGAATACGCGTTTGGAGGTCCGTGCTGCACCCTCTTCCTCGGCGACGTCAACCAGGGCGACCCCAATGTCTCCTCGGTCATCCAGGTGCTGAATGACGTGTCGTCTAAGCGCAACCGCACCGTGCGGGCCTGCAGCGTCAAGCGCTTCATCGCCTTTGCCGAGGGCAACCTTAAGAAATTTGACGAAAAGCTCGCGTCGGCCAAGACGGACAAGGAGCGTGAAACTATTATGAAGGGGAAGAAGAGTATGGAGGTGTTCTGCAACGAGTACAAGGCCCTCCTCGCTGACCCTGAGCACACCGACCCCAAGAACTACCGTCGCGGAGGTCGCAACGACGACGGCACCAGCGTCGGCAGCCGCGGCAGCCGCGGCTCCTCAAGCAGCAAGCGCGAGAAGCGTCCGAACGACGCCACGTCCACTGGCTCTCGTCGGTCAACGAGCGCGAAGCCAGCGAACAGTGCAGCGGCGGGTGAGAGGCACACGCCTCGCTCTAGCGCAGCCCCTGCTGGGGAGAAGCGGACCCCGAGCTCGAGTGGCGGCGACAAGAAGGCCTCGTCTTCCTCTTCGGGCGCTGCTGGGAAGTCGAGTTCATCCGTGACGTCCAAGAAGTCCAGCGATACCAGGAAAACAAGCGACACCAAGAAGTCCGGTGACAGCAAGAAGCCCAGCGGCGACAGCAAGAAGCGCAGCTCGTCGACCAGCAGTTCCGGCGCGAAGCGTAGCAGTTCTTCCGGCAAGAAGAAGTAAGCAGTTCCCCTCGACGGACCTGACACGGGCAGGCACTATCACACAGGCAGGCAACCTGCATCGACAGATGCGTCACCCCGTCTGCCGTCGACCTGCTCCTTGCGCGTTGGTATTATAGTTTGCTTTCGTGAAAACTTCTTTCGTTTCTTTCTTGTTGCTTTCCCCCTGCTGTTTCTTTCTTTACCTCCTGTCGCAGTGACACGACGCTGGGAAGTTTGCGATCCTCTCCTGCTGCTCTTCCCAAACCCACCGTGGTCCTTTTCTCTGGTAGCCCTGCGGCGTGCTGCATGCGGCATCTCGCGTGTTGCCCACGGCCGCAAAACTACTCAGAAGTAACGACATCAGCAAACAACATCCTGCAATACTTGTAGGACCATGTCTACATATAGTTCACTCCCTTCTGCAATTTCCGAAACCATTCCTCCCCCCACCCCACATGTTTCTCTTCACACCTTACGGGGCTTTCTTCATATCTTCTCTCTCTTTCTTTTCTCTTCTTCATCTACTTATCACCGTCAGACTGTTTGCTGCATATGCTTTCACTTTCTCTTTACTGATTGTTATCGTTCACGTCAGTTGCCTTTTCGTGTCACTTCTGCTTGCGTTGTTTTCTTCTTTCCGTTTTTTTTTTCTCTCTTCTCGAGCTCAGTTTCGTCCCATTGACGATATTACGCGCCAGGCTCACTTCCTCATCGTACACCCTTTACTATAGTCCCTCGTAAATGCAAACGCTTCCTGCTTTTCTGGTTTCCTTTTCTCTTTCTTTCCACAAAAGAGTTGTCCACTCTTTCTCCCAGCCGTCGTACACGGTCTGTTCGATTTATTTGATTCGTTTCGCCTTTTGTTTTTTGAGGCATTCTGTTGCTGTTTTCTTTTTCTTTTTCTGCTGTGGTTCGTAAGCTGGATGTTTCAGACAAAGCGCTTGCCTTTGTGTGTCGGCGATTGCGATTCCCCCCCCCCCCTTTGGTGGGAGCCCCACCGGAACGCGACCAGACTTAACGGTACCTTCACAAAACTTCATGTGCACAGTGTTCGGACGTCTCTTGGTCTGCAAACGGGCGGCAGCTGCCGTAGGCATTTCCCTTTCTGCTTGTGATTCAGCCAGAGTTGATTCGGTTGTAGTTGCGCTCCGCTTCACCACGGGTCACCACGCCTTTCCCCCTGTTCGAGCTATCCTGCTCTTATCTCCTTTGTCGTTTTCCTCTGTTCCCGTTACACTATGGGATGCGGTATACGCCCTATCTCCTTGCTATATTCGTGTCACCTTAAACCCTTTTCGCGTTGTTGCTCCGCTTTCCGATGGCGTCGCAGCGTATTGGAACTACTCCTCGTTTCTCCTCTTCCTTTCTCGATCTGATCGCACGGCTCCTTTCCTTTTACGTGCGAAGACTCGCGCGTTGCTCGGACGCCGCCGTCTGGGTTCCCTACCCCGTTGTGTCGTTTTCACGGCTTGTCTTGCTGACGTCACCGCCCATGCCACCGCGGAGTTGCCGTCGCCCACCCTGTGGTGCGAGGACGGAGGGGGGGGGGGGAACCACTGTGGCATTCCCCGTCTGCATTTCCGCCGTCCTTGATGTGAATACAAGGGCCGCTTCCGCATTTGGCCTCACATCCCACCTTCATAGTACTCGTTCTCCCTCTTTTTTCCCCCTCCTTTGTTATTGCCTTCTTCTTCTGTGCTTTCGTCATTTCACTCTTTGATGGGATCCTTGAGCTTCGACGTGGGAAAAGGAAAACCCCAAGTGACTTCCTCCCGCTTTCTACATGTCTATCCCTTGCGTGGATGTACCTTTACCGGAGTGTAGGGTGTTTCCTTCCTTTCCTCCTTGCCTCCTATCACATGTTTTCTTTTCCCGTACTATATAGGTTTTTTTTTTTTTTTTTTTTTTTTGCGTGTCCTCAAAATTTCTCTTTTATTTCCCCTCTCCGTCACTCTTCCTCGTCGTGACACGCGTTTTGTCTTTCTTCTTCTTTGTTCTCTTCCGGGCCCTTTTCTGTATCGCGCGTTTGACTCCCGATACACCATCCTGACATCATGTATCTGCCGTGCTCTTTTTTTTTTGTTCACTTTGCCACATATCTGTTCTTTTTCTTTTTACGTTCGGTTCTGTAACCAGCCCCCATGCTTCATCTCCCGTTTCCACGTCCAGCCACCTCGTCTGCGTCACGAGGCGGAGCACCAAACACGTACCCACATAGACACCCAGCGGAACAGCGTTTGCAACACCAACGGGATATTCTCATGATGAACCCTTCGTCACAGACGTTCCAATCAGAGAACCAGTAATCCTGTGTTCTTCTTCTCATACCAGACAACAGGCGTGATTTTAGGGTGCAGTCTGCCCCACATCCCGCTTTGCTTGTCTAGGTGAGGGATTCTCTGGTATGTGGCCTTTCCTCTTCGCAGAGGGAGGATGAATAACAGAGACGCGCCATTCCTCCTCCGCCTGCTCTCAACGAGGATGGTGGCAGTACTTCACTGAAAAAAAAAAAGAATACAGAAAGAAAGGTGCAACCGTCTTCCTGTTGTCAACGTAGCCTTCTCTCCTCCTTGCTTTTGTCTCGAAGCACGATAGCCAACCGGTGCGCACTGCCCTATTCTTCTTCTGTGCAGAAGCCATAACAAACACAGCATTTGAAGCAGAAACAAATTCGTCTTGGCATCCCAATTAGTGGTGGCTCCAGTTTGTCGCGTGCGGGAGATTATTCACCTCACGGAAAGAGACGCAAGTCTTCTGTACGTCCCCGAGGTCCGCCCTCCCCGGTATACTGACCCAGACTCAGATTCATCCACGTCGTTCCATACACACTGACACACATACGCCCAGGCACACACAGCACGGAGTGTTTTTTTTCTATTTTTTCTTTTGGTTCCACAAAATGTACGGAGCAGCCAATGCGATGCACAATCCGTATATGCAGCCGCCGCGCAACGGCAGCGGCGCTGCCCCACGCCCTTACCATCTCGAGTCCATGAACCCGCAGCAAGCACAAATGCACCAGCAGCAACAACAATACCAGCAGCAACAGCAATACCAGCCGCAGCAGCCTCAGCAGCAGCAGTTCCCTGGCCAAGGGATGTATGGCATGATGAACAACGGACCCTACATGATGGGGGAGCAGAATGGGACGATGCCATACGGGGCTTACCCGCAAATGCAACAACAACAGCAACAGCAACAGCAACAGCAACAGCAACAGCAACAGCAACAGCAACAGCAACAGCAACAGCAACAGCAACAGCAGCAGCAGCAGCAGCAACAACCGCAACAGAGACAGCAGCAGGAACAGATGATGTTCATGAATAGGACAATGGGTCCATCCCCCCCGGGGATGGATGCTTCCTCCTTTCCCCATTCCTCCCAGCAGGGGCAGCAGATGCCTTCTATGTTCCCCGGACAAGGGAATCCGGGGAGTGGTGGCCCCGCTGGCATAAACGGTGAACTCGAGCAGTATCGCAACGTCAACTTCAACGCCATTTTCAACCAGGCGGAACAGAAAGCAAATGCGGCACAGGCCCAAGGCATGCCCGTGGCCGCCGTGATCCAGGAAGAGGACGATGGACCGCTGCCCTTCCCGCCTTCCCATCTGATTGCTGAATACCCCTTTGACTTCCAGCAGAAACTCATTGTGTACTACCGCCTGTTACGGCGGAACTATCCGGAGCTGTATGAGCAGTACTGCAACTACTACCAAACGTACTACGAGCCTCTGTACAACCCCGAGAAGGCCGCCGAAGAGGATCGCATGGAGCGCGAGTTAGAGGACGCGGAGAAGCGCCTACTGGCGAGCAAGGAGAAACAGCAGCAGCGAGCGGAGAAGAAGCGTCGCAAAGAGGCTGAGGAGCGCGCGCGGCGAGAGAGGGAGGAGCAGGAACGCGCAGAGGCGGAGCGCCGAGAACGCGAGCGCCAGCGCGCTGCCAAGGAGCGGGAGGCGGAGGAACGCCGCCAGCGCGAGGCTGCCCTGCAGCACCAGCAGATGCTTCAGCGCCAGCAGGCTGAGCAGCAGCGCCAGTGGGAGGAGCAACAGCGTCTTCTCCAGCAACAGCAACTGCAGCAGCAGCAGCAGCAGCAGCAGCTGGCGGCCATGGCGCAGGCACAGCAGCAGGCGGCACAGCACTCGGTGCCCCCACCATCGAAGCGTCATCAGTCCGCCGCGACACCGTCGCAGCAGGCAGCCAGTCCGGCAAAGGACAACGGAGGGGAGCTCTCCAAAAAGGGTTCGACACTGAGCCGCCAGTCGAGCATCCGTCGCCAGAACTCGATGCGCCGCACGGAGGTGAACCAAATGAAGAATGAAGGCTCTCTGAAGCGACTGCCTAGCATGCGGAAAGCATAGCACGCTGAGTGGCAGGAGCACCACCTCTGTCGTCGTCTTTGTCTTCACATGTTTCCCCCTCCTTTCTCCTGTTTTTTTTTCCTTCTTCTGTGCGTTTTCTTTTAGCCTCCCTTGTGGACGTCCTCTTTCTCCATCTCTGTCGATCTCTGTCCCATCGCAAACGACATGTGTACATATACCACGAACAGAGATCCGCACACACTTTCCTTGTGGCGGAATTGCGTCCGTTTCCGACACGCTTTCTGCTTCCATTTCGCTTGCTTCCTTGCGTTTCTTTCCGCGCACACAACCTGGATCGCGTCTCCGTATGGTCCATGGCGTACGAACCGTTAACCTGTTTACGCCGCAGGTTTCCTTTTCTCTTTGCGTTCTTTTCTTATTATTCCAAGGCTCCTTTTGCACATTTCCCCGCGTTTCGCCGCGGCACCACCCATGTATTATTCCATCACCCTCTGTACTTCTGAAATTTCGAAGAGCCGCTCTCTCCGCTCTCTCCGCTCTCTCCCTTCCCCTCCTCTACTCTGCTGCTGCTGCCCGCCTCTCCTCCCGCTCGGTGAAAAGGCTTCCCCTCCCCTTCTTTCTTGCGCGCAGATTCTCTTTATACCACCCTCCTTTCCTTATCCATTGTACTTGCTCGAACTCTGTGGAATATTGCGTGGAACTGTACCCTGATACAACCGTCACCCAAGGCAAAAATAAAAAAAAGAAAAAGTGAACGAGCATGTCGAGAAAGGTGTCCATCCATTGCCTCCGAAAACTACGCGTCCCCGCAAATGCTGTCTTGACATGAAATAAGGTCTGTCTCAATGTGAGTTCATCTTTAATGAGGGTAGCGACGAAGACATCGCCGCGGTTCGCATTAAGCAAACCTGTGGAGGAGAGCGCTGTCGGACTGTTGTGCGCCGTGCACTCATGCACCCAACAGGAAATAGGCAAAGCGTAGTAGCAGCCTGCACGCACGAACGTGAACGCATGCTCCTCTTGCAACATTTCACCTCTTTCACCCTCCCCTATCGTTTGCTTCGACTTGCACAAACCTCTTAAGTCGCACAACAGCAACAACAACAACAGCAATAAAGGAAGGTACTCCCGTCTTCCTAAATCCACTTTTACATACACACACACAACCGGCACATAGGCGCACCCACGCTATACGAAGCGGAGGAATTGCACTTGTGGAAGCGGAAGTGAGTAAGAGAGAACACACGCAGACACATTCACATCAGCGGTCAGATACGACAAACCGCAGAGCGTGACTATTCAAATCTTCTTTCTGACTATTCTTCTCTTACTTGTGGCTTCACCGAATTTCGGAGATCCCTCTATCTGTGATCAAGTCCACCCTCACAGATCCGCCGACGAAGAAGTGAAACGCTAAGATCCTCTCGGTTATTCGTCTTTCTCTCTTGCGCCTTTGTGTCACAGTTCGCCTCAGGTCTTCGTTACGCTGTCCAGACGTTGCTTTATTCCACCTGCACGTATTTCCGTAGCAGTAGGTCTGAACAATTTCTATCTATATATTCTTTCTTGTTCACAGTTAGTGTCAGCACTTTCGTCACGGAGCATTTCCCATTTCTTCTCCCCTCTCCCACCACCCAAATCTTCTATTATAGTTTATTTTTCTCTGTTATTTTCTTCTTGAACGGTTTGCACTGTTTTTTTTATTTTATTTTTGATTCACATTCTCGCGTACACGTGCTGCCGCTCTGCAACAGACAGCAAGGCTTCGTTCGTCGCTGTTCCAGGTTTACTACCCCCCCCCCTTCCCGCTCCCTCCGTTTACCTCTTCCCTCCGCGCGTCTACTTGTTTCAGGCCACGTCTGTTTACTGTTCTGTGCCTACGGATTTTCTTTTCACATTCAGTTCTCTGTTTTTATCTTTCTGCAGCTATTTTCGCATTTCACTCTTTCCTTTTCTCCCCCAGTAGGGCTTTGTTTGTGCGAGTAGTGGAACGTGTGTGCCCTCATGTTCATGAACCATGGGTGGTACGGGGAAGGGTACGCTGGGGTTCCCGCCTTCACGGTGGCCGCGCCGCCACCCGGAACTATGTTTGTCCCGGGCGTGGGCTTCTGCCGCATTGTTCAGTGCGTAGGGGTGCCTCCGCAGATGGGCGTACAAAGCGATTTTGCACGCCCGGACGGCTTCGCGCGCGGCTCTGGCACCAATCCTGGCAGTTTTACCGCAGGGACGAGCCCATTGCCGGCGAGTCACACACCGAGGTCCTTCGGGCTCATGGAGGAGGAGTCCGTGGCGCTGCCGGCCGCTCCCTTCCGTCCCCGCTTTGGGGCACCCAACGGCCCCTCCGCGTGGGCGATGCGACGGGACACAGCAGGCAACACAAGTTTCCGCAACGGCGGCGTCGTGCAGGGCCAGGGCAGCGACAGTAGCGCCGCCCAGGCTGTCCAGGGCAGCGCCGTGCAGACACCGACCAACGACGATGACGGCTTTTTTGAGGGCTTCTTTGACGATGGAGAGGACACATCAACGCCAGCGGAGAAGCAGGCAGCGCCAGACCAGAGCGCTCCCATCCCATCCCCGGAGCCCACCCCTGCCCTAGCTCCTGATGCGGGCGGGTACACGAATAGCGGTATCGACGCGCAGGAGGGTGGTTTGCGGCGCCATGACTCGTCCTTCGTCTTGCAGCCTCTAGCCAGCGCGAGGGGATTTGGTTTACCGCAGACGCAGTCCTCTGTGTCCGCGCCGACGCGGATGCCGAACCCAACCGCGCCCGGGCCGCTCCGCCGTTGGGGCTCCATGGGGGACGGTTCCGTGTTCCCGCAGCAGAACAACATGCAACGCAACTTTCAACAGCAGCAGCTCCTGTATCAGCAGATGCAGTCTCGTTCGCAGCCACCCAGTGCGCCAGAGGGCAACGGGCTGCAGCGGCAGAGCAGTATGCTCAGCGGACTGTTCGACGAGGTCTCGACAGGTAGCAACGCAAGCGCTTCGCCGGCGCCGCCACCCCCGGTGCTCCAACGCGCAGACTCTAGTCTCTTCAACAGCTGGGGCTACTTCAACGGCATGGCTGCCAGCTCAGAAAGCGGTATGGGCGCAGGCGCTGCCGCCAACGATGCTGTCCGCAGCGGCAACGCTGGTGCTAATGACCCGCAGGACGAGGTGCGCGCGGATGACGATAGTGTGTCGACGCGCTTGACGTCGATGCGGTCGTCCTCGTTCCGCCGGCGCCTCAACCGCAAAGTGTCTTTCACAGGCCTCAAACCCACGGAGCAGGACATTGCCTTGCAGAAGGAGATTGACCGGATGAAGGCGCAACAACAGCAGCAGCAGCAACAGGGGCACATGCGCCGCCTCAGCAGTGCGGGTGGGCAGCCGCCTTCCGTAGGGATGCAGTCCCAACTGCCGCCTCCACACCCCTCTGGCGGGTCCTTTGCCATGATGCCAAACTCGGCGAGAGCATCGGGGATGGCAGGCGCACGACCAGGCCTCAACGCTGGTGCCCCAGCCAGCAGCTACCATCCTAGCTCCCATACCGCCGGCGACACCGGCACCCGTCTTGCAGCGAAGGGCTCGACGAACAGCATGTACGGCATGGTTGATGCCTCCACACACGCTAGCCAGGGCGGGGACTTCTTAGCGCGCCAGGGCAGCATGCACGGACGCATCGGGTCTGCGAACGGGAGACCGCAAGCTGCTGGTCCCATGCCACGTGTCGGCAGCCGCCGCGGCACCTTCTAGTAAGGAGGAATCGTGTCCGTCTGTCCGGCAGTACACCCCTTGGACAGGCTCTGCTACACCTCTCATTCTGGCGTACGTCAAGGAGGAAGCGTACAGCATGAGAGCGGGGACTCCCTCCCTCCCCATCCCTTTGTCGCCGCTTTGAGCGTCCCAGGATGGATCGGCTCACCTTCCCTCTGTTCCCGCTGTGGACCTTGGCAGTGTTCCGTCGTTGAGCAGGAAGCGGAGGTCATGTGTATCCCACCCAGTGCCAAGCTTGTCTGCACCACCACGCGTTTTACTCGTCCCTTAGCTTTCTGTTTTGTTTTGTCTTCCCCTCTTTCCCCTTTATGTGCCTCCCGCGCCATCCGCTTTCAGATTCGTTTCGCAGGGACGTTGTCGCTTTCCGCCTCGGGACGTTTGCCCTTTTTTTTTTGTTTTGTTTTACGCCAAGACACCGTCTTGGTGTCTTCCCGATAACTCAGTCGCTCAGACAACCCTAGCCCCTTGTGTTCCACCTTTTTTTTTTTTTTTTTTGCATTGTTGCCCTAATCAAGAAAACAACTCCTGTTGCCCTGTTTCTTTCCTTGTCTCTCCGTTGGGTCACCTGGTGTCCCATCCGAGGCACTTCCCCATGTAATACTCATCGGGAACGCTCTGCTGTGTCGTTGTACTGCTCCGACCTGCTTCGCAAGCGGTGTCTTCGGCACTTTTCCTTCCCGTCTCTGTCATCCGTGTATTTCTGTTTTTTTTTTTTTTCGCACACCATGCAACCGCATCTCTGCTGCCAACAAGGCGATCCCCGCTGCTTCTTCTGTCGCGCGGTCCTAGGGGTGTCATTCGGACTGACCTCGGCGTCAGATGATGGCGGGGCGCCCGCTTCCCTTTCCTTGTGAGTTTACAGTATATAGGTTCCTCCTGTGTGACTTGTGGAACGGCACCACCCGTGTATCACTACATTTCTTCTCTTCATCACATCTTCACAGGAGCGGGGGAGTCACGCACTCTTATTGAGAGGTGCCCTCACTCTCCGCTCTGCCTCCGCACTGATACCACTACGTGCTGCTCGCTTCCTTCTTCCTCGGAGCCATGTTCTAATGCACACGTCCATGGTGTGACTCCTTCTTCCGAGTGATAGGACCCCACATCACTCCTGCTCCTTTTTTTCTTTCCCTTCTGCTTCGTGTACAGTAGGTATTCTTTTCCGTGTTTTTCCCTCCTTCTTATATGGCCTTCTATGTGTCTTATTCCCTCCTTCCTTTGTGTTCCCTCTTCCTTCCATCTTCCTTCTCCTGGACATGTTTCTTTTCTTCTATCCCTCTCCCGAATCACAACCGTTCGTAAACCTTCTTTACTTTTGAACGCACGCTGCGCAAGAAATGTGAATACTGACAGCCAAGGACGCAAGCCGCTAACCGCTCATCTCGCCCGCGTACCCTCTTCCCTCTTGCCCGCCTTCACACTCCACGGCACTGGACCACCGTCTCTTCCTTGTAGAACCACCAACCACTGAGTGCTGGGCCCGTTCTGCCGCACTTCTCACGTCCTTGCATCGTTATAATTTTTTCTTTTTTTTTTTTCATTGTGGTCAACCTCACGCTATTTGAGTGTTCCCGTATTTTCCAATTCTTCTTTTTGCTGTTGGTTTTTCCCCTCCCCCGCCCTCTCCGCCCTCTCTTGAACTCCCATCATGCCTTTTGCTTAACCTCCTCCTCCCCCTCCTTTCTTCACCTTCCCAACCACATTTCCTTCAGATCATTTTGTTTTTGTATTTATAAAATAACCGTTTTCACCCCTTTTTCCTTTTTTCTTTTTCCCTGGAGATGGCCCTATGTTCTCCACGTCTCCTTGGCTGAGAAGGCCACTTTCTTCGCTCCTTCCCTCCTCCCCTCTCCCCTCCTCCCTCCTCCCTCCTCCCTCCCGTTCACCACGTGTTCTCTTCATGTTCACACAGTTACGAAACGAATCACTGCCCTGCCCCCAGTACGACCACCCAGGCAGGGGAGTTCCCACTTGCACATTCTTGACGAAACCAAGCTACGACAAAACGAAACATCTGCTCACAAACTCAGAGGCCAACAGGACGAGGTAGGCTGCACGATTCTACTTCCCTTCGAAGGGAGAGGACCATTTCTTTCGAAACGAGCGTTGCCTTCATGCGCTATGATCTTCCTCTGTTTTTTCTTGCCACGCACGTGAGCGGGGAACCACTGTGCCTTGTCATGTGTCCGCTGCCCGTCAATAGGATGATGACAGAATCTGTCACTGTCATGCAAGAGCAGACGGCAGGGAGCTCGCGATTGGGCGCCCGCAAACGCGGTCAGAAGCGCGTCGAGTCTGCCTACGATCAACACTTTCACTTTTCTCTTTCCTTTCCTTCTTTCCTTCTTACCTGTGTGGCTTCGTCGTCTCCTTTCTTCCGTCCTTCCGTGCTTCCCTTCTTGCATTTTTTGCTGTCCACAGCACCAAGAGAGCGTCCGTGGCGCACGCACCATCTCCTCTCTTATCATTGCGTTATCTGAAGGGTCCATCCATTGCACTTGAGAAAACAAGAGGCCCTTCGCTGTTTTTTTTCCCGTAAATTTCGTTCAAGCTTCTCTTCTTTTGCCTGGAATTGATCAACGTATCTATTTCGTTTCCCTTTTCTTTTTGTTTCCTGTCTTCAGTGTGTACAGTCTGCACGGACGAAACCTTCCGTTTGTTTTTTCTTTCTCCTGTAGCTTTATCTTCACCTCTCCACCTGTGGAGCTACTTCACTTCGTTCTGCACCAGTATATCAGGGTTGGTGCTTCTTGCCTGACCATGGGCCGACGTAAGTCAGTGGCGAAGCCCGCGCCAACGCGCAAAGGCTCTGACGGCGGTCAGCACACCTCCCACAAGGCACAGGCATCCCGTCGCAGCAGCCACGACAGTCAAGCAGACGACCGCCAGCGCAGCGCAAGCAAGCTGTCTCGGCAGCGCTCGACACGGAACTTGGGTGGTCCGCCACCGTCTACGGACGCGCCACCGAGCTGGGAACCGAAGCGTGCCGGTGCGTCGCGGCGGGGCAGTGGCAGTGAGGGCAGCGGCCTCGTCGCCCCTCTGACGTCCCGCCCCTCGTTTCGTGGACCACCGCCCCCCGCCGATGCCGCCGGGGGGCACCTTCACGCTGCGGTGCCGTCCACCGGGGTGCCCCCTCTGCCCCGCACGGGTAGTGTGATGCAGCCGCACCCGCAGCAGGGCCCTGGCGCCGTCAGAGGCGGAGCGGCTGCTGACATGTCTAGCGGCGCCATGTCCCCTGGTCGGCAGCGCCAATCGTTCCGGCACGTGCCGCCTGTCGACAGCTCTGGGGTGCTAGGCCAGCCGCCCGCAGGCCACGCGCCGGTGTCTCCTGCGGCCAGGGGTGGCAGCGCGAGTGCGCCGCCGCCCTTGAACCCGCAGCAGTACCAGCAACCGCAAGGCCAGCCGCCGGTGGCAGGCAGCAGTGGGCGGCATGGCAGCAGCAGCGGGACGTTTTCCATGTTGTCCCCACAGGGCAACCTTGCCTACGGTGTGGTGACGAACCAGAATCCGTACACGCGGCTCAGCAACGGAGGGAACGCTGTTCCGCACCACCTGCAACCGCTTCCCCCCGCAAGCGCAGCATCCCCAAGCAACCAACCGCCACAGCACGTGAATCGCTTACCTCCCCATCTCCAGCAACAAATGCAGCCGTACCCTGGCATGATGATGATGCCAGGGAGTGCTGGTGCCATGCCGTACCCTGTCAATGGTGGATATCCGATGCCGATGGGCGGCGTCAACGGTAACATGGGACCACCGCATGGCTACAACGCGAGCAGCCCTGGTCGTCGACAGTCCTTCATGGGAGGCCCTGCCAGCCCTCAGATGGCGCCGTACATGTACAACATGCAAGGAATGCCCATGCAGCAGCCGTACCAGCCGCCATATGGAGCGAACATGCAGAGCCGGCGCGGGAGCGTTGGTCAGGGCCTCACCCCCACCACCGGAGCGAATCAACTGCGGCCCGTGCCGAACCAGGAGCTGCGCATGGGCGCCCCCCCTGTCCAGAACGGAAGCAGCCCATCTCTTGCTCACACCAACAGCACACTACGTCCGTCTCCGGTACCACAGCAGCCGCCGCACCCCATCCCGCAAGAAGAGAAAACCCCACCGGTGGTGGGAGTGCAGCCCGCCGCACCAGCCGCGACGGCGGCCCCGCTCGTGCGCACGACCAGCATTCTGAACCGCCAGTCGAGCTTCAAAAAGCAAAGCGCTCCGGCCTCCGCCTTCCCTGCGGACGCTGCCGGCGCCGCACCAGCACCCACCAATGGCCCCACCGTTGTGCCACTTGTTAGGACCACGAGCATTCTGAATCGGCAATCCAGCTTCAAGAAACAGTCTGCTCCTGCGTCTGCATTCCCTGCACAACAGCAGCAGCAGCAGCAGCCGCAACAGCCACAGCAGCCGCAGCCCCAACAGGCACCCCCTCCACAGCAACCAGGGTACCCCACATCACAGCAACAGCGGCAGTCACCGCTCGTTTCGCACCCCTCCATGCACCAAGGGAACGGCAACCCGCCGCAGTTTCTCGCGGGCTCCCCACACTCGCAGCGAATGCCGTTCCCGCAGCAGCAACCCGTTGGCCTTCCGGGGAACGGTGTGCCGCCTGCGCCATCGCAATACGTGCCACCGCAGCCCTATCCACCACAGATGAGCAGCGCCTCCCCTGTGTACAAGGCCCACTCCCCACAACAATTACCGCTGCCGTCACAGCCAGCGACATCCCCTGCCCCGGCTGCTGCTGCGATCCCACCTCCCGTGGTGCCTGCGCCAGCGCTAGTGCGCACAGAAAGTATTCTAAACCGACAATCAAGTTTCAAGAAGTCAAAGATTGAGTCGGCCGAGGACACAAGGAAGCGTCACGAGGCGGAGCTGGCCAAGAAACACGAGGCCCGCGAGCGCGAGATTGCCAAGGCACGGGAGGAGCAAATGGCACGAGACGCAGAACTGCGTCGTATGAAAGAGGAACGATTACGCCTGGTGATGGAACGGCAAAGGTTGCGTGCAGAGGCAGGCTCAACAAGCCCGATCCCAGATGCCTCTACGACTTTGCAGGAGGGTAAGGCAGAGGCCAAGCACGACCCTCTCCCGCGGGATGAAAAGACGAGAAGCGCTGCGACCACCGCAGTGGAACGGGTCGAGGACACCAAGGCCAAGGATTCGCACCCGTTGGCTGTCCCGCCAGCGCCTGCCATCCACGCGGAGGAGGAGGTGGTTCATGTAATGCCAAGCACGGTGCAGGAGACGCCTCAACGGGCCGGGTCTGCGGATTCGTACACCTCAGACAGGGGCAGATTCGGCGCGTCCACAACCAGCGCCGAGGCCGACAACACATCACTGCTCTGCTTCGACGATGGGGAGTCGCAGCAGGACGATGTGAACGTGGCCGAGAACGACACGCATGGTACGCCGACAAAGGAAGAGATCGACTATATGGAGCAGCTCCCAGCGACCCCACACGTGGCGGCACATCACGGCCCCGCACCGCGTAAACGCGCAGAGTCACCTGTCGCCATGGTAGAAGCTCCCACCCCTAGGAGCAGCGGTAGCGCCAGCACGCGCAGCCAGGGCGAGCAGGCTATGCCACCGAGCAGCTCCACGCTGACTCCTCCTCCTCCGCCGGCGGTGGCGGACGCGCAGCAGGCAGGAGCACAGGAGCCCTCTGGTGACGGGCCTCGGCCCAATCGTGCCCCAACGCTGGTGCTCTACGAAATTCCCTTGCGTCGGAGAAAAAACAGTGAACGAGATGCCGAGCAGAACCCGGTCAAGACGTACGGCGAGGCGTGCAACGACATCCGTGTTGCGGTGCCGGATGGGCCTGCCGATCAGACGGCAAACTTCACCGTGGATGAGCTCTTTGCGCACCGGAAGTCGTCCACCTATATGGAGTCGAAGCTGCTAAAGAAAATTACGGCAACCGTCGCGTCGGGCCGCAGTGCCTCCGTTTTTTCCGTGGACTCGGCCAAGTTGACACCCGACTTGGTGTCTTCCCCGATGGAGTCACCCTCGTGGTTTGCGCATCAGTGGCTCGTCAATGACCTCGCGGAAAAGCTCACGGCGGCGAAGAAGGCTCAGCTCGAGGAGGACTACACCGAGTTGGCCATCTCTTTTGCCCTCATCCACCATCCCCCGGGCAGCAGCGCTGCCGTGGTGGAGGATCTCTTGTCGGAGAAAACGATCCCATCCCGGACTCCACTCACCTTTTATGAGACCCCGCTCCTGGGCAAGTGCGTGAGCGGTGTGGTGTACAAACTCCTCAAGGAGGAGGGCGATTTCGTTAGCCTATTTGCACGCGCGCAGAGCAACGCAAGCAACATCCTGTACCACTTGCAGGAGTCTACCAAGAACCCCGAGGAGATCAAGAAGTCTCTGGTCTTTGTGGTCACCTGCGCTTTCACGCAACGCAAGCCGGGGAGGTTGCCCGACCTGGGCGAGACGGACACGTGGTGTCGCGCCGATGCAAAGATGGGCCTCGATGGAGGCTTCACAGAGGACTCCGACACAGAGGACGTGGAGGCGGCCGATTTCCTCACGCGCCAGCCACAGAATACCCATCCACTGCGCCCCGGCGAGGGTGACGTGGTGCGCAGCTGCCTTACCATGGTCGCGGTGGACGACCGCTTCCCACTTCTCCTGTCCCCCGCTGAAGCGGCGAGCGGCAAGCTGCCCACATCCAGCCCACTCGACCCACGGCTGCGCTCCTGGATCAAGTCGCTCCTGGTCGGTCCCACCTTCAGCGCCGTCATGGCCAGCATCGACCCCGCCGACCCGGACGCTGCTCGAGTCCTTGAGGTGCAGCGGACCGTCGCCGCCGCTGGTCGCTCTGCGCCGCGCTACAGCAGCTGCCGCCGTGCGTTGGCGCGGGAGCTCGCCGCGGACCCATTCAGTAGTTCGACTGGGAAGGCAGAAGGCCAGGGCCCCTTGGATGTCACCGCCTTCGTCAAGGAGGTGGAGGCCTGTCGGCTCTTGTCCGGGCACCGCTTCCTGCAGGAAGAGTAGACGCCCTCACCCAGTCCCTACTAGGGATGGGGTCTTGACCGCTGTGCTGGCTCTTTTTTTCCCTTCTCTTTGTTTGCTAACGCTCACGCATTGTTCTCTCGACCGTACCGTTACTGCCTAGCTGCCTCTTCACCCACTTTTTCTGTTTTTCTTTGTGTCGTTTGGTTGCACATCATGATTTATGTGATTTAGTTCGGTGCTCTCTCCTTCATTCCCCCTCCTCCCCTCTCCATACTTTTGATCTAGGGTTGCTGACAAGGACATTGTCCTTTTCTTCTGTGTATAACCACGTCATCTTTCTGTCACATTCTCCGTTTTTTAAAATTTCTGTATTGGAACGTTCTGTTTTTTTTTCTTTTTCTTCCATGCTCTAGCTGCGCCTTTCGAATCTCATCCGGGCGATGCCGTTTCCCCAGTGACTTCGACCTCGGTTACGAGCTACTCACGACATCATTGATTGGTTGTTGCTCTTTAAGCTGTGATCCTACTTTCTCTTGCACCATGACTGATGTATGCATCCTCCCTCCCCCCTTCCTCCCGCCTCTGCAGAGAGGTCAGCTTTTCTTTCTTCCCTCCTTTTCCATGTCTATACTACCTGCATTCTTTACTTTCATTTATTTATCTCCGTGAGACGAGAGTGCCGACGACGGCGTTGCCTGCTCCACTCCAACGCCATGACGTGCCAATGCGGCGAATCATAATGACACGTCATCACCCCAATCCAACCAACCAACAAACACACAAAAACAAAAGAACACACCACAGCTTAACAGATGCAACGCCGCTACATCTGTCTGCTAATTTTCCATCGGCAGCTACCCCCTCCCCCTCCCTTCCTCACATGAGGAGGCACCTCGGATGTGGCGTCATCTCCCATTGTTGCTACCGTTTTCTCCCCTCTCACACCAGTGCAAACACGAGTGAGAGGATGTTGCACTCGCTGCCGGTCGTTACTCCCACGTTGACGGACCGAAGGTGCTCCCGTGCCAAGGGCCATGCGTGCTTTGAAGGGAGCCACGCGGTTTGTAATGTCAAGTGTCAACTCACCGTATGTGCATACTCTACTGTCCTCTGCCCCCGCACCCTCTTCACCCGTTTCGCCGTTGTCATATTCACACAATCTTTTTTCTTTTCCCCCGGTCACTTTGCAATCACCGAAATATTCGTGTCGACACACTAAAGGAAAAAAAAACGAAGGAAATATCACATTTTGTTTTCTGTATTGTTGTGTTTCTGTTTCCCTCACCTTCATCCTCGCCCGCATACGGATATTTCCTTTCCCTCTTACCTGTTCTCTTCTCCTTTTCTTTTCCTTCTTCTCTCTTGTTATTCCAGTAGAGCCTTTTATCACTGAATTTGTTCTCTTCTTATCTTCACCCTCGTTCCACTTTTACCCTCCCATCTTGTGAATTTAGTCCTCACGTTACTCTTTGGAAAGCGTTTTCCACTCACATCGTTTTCTCGTCCCTGTCGTGTGTCCTCTCTTTCCTGTGCTTAAGCGTTGTGTGTCTCTCTGTGCTTACCCAACCTCCCTCGCAGCAATCCACCGCCTGGCGAGGTATTTTTTTTTTTTTTCTACAACTGAGCATCCCCGGCACGCGCGTAAAACGAAAGAAGCACAACCGTGTCCTCAGACCACGTCCCGGTGCTTTACGTTTCAGGAGTGTTTTCTGTCTACCCTCGTCGTCACGATCAGAGTTGTTTGCCCTAGGCATCTTCCCCTGGCTCAACTGATACCTAAGTGCCTTCGTGCTCGGATACTCTGAGAGCGCTTCGACGTCGATTCGTTCCCCACGACCGATCTTGTTCGCACAATGAGTGCTGGGTTTCAGGAAGGTGCCAAGAAGGTTGGCGGCGGTGCTCGCACAGGCGCCAACGATGCAGGCTACGCACAGCCCGTCACCACCACCATGGGTGGGGCGGGCAACCCATACGGTAGCGGCGCAGGTGCTGGCTTTGCTGGCGGCGCCATGAACAGTGGCTATGGTAGCATGGGCCCTGGTGCCATGGGTGGCTACGGCGCGGGCCCAATCACCACGACGCAGGGCGTCGCAGGTGGGAAGGGTGCCAACGGGGCTGGGCCCACGACGACCACCACAGGCGCCAACGGCACGCGCGCCGCTGCGGGTGGCGCTGGCAAACCAGCCGGCGCGGCCGGTGGCCCTAACATGCCCCCGCAGACAACGGGCGCCATGGGGGGCTCACTGTACGGCACCGCCAGCGGCATGGGTGGCGGCGCTGACATGGGCGGCTACGGAAACTCCATGTACGGTGCCGGCGACCCAGGGTTTGGTGGCCCGGCCGGGTACGGTCAGGCGGGCCCTGGTGCAGCGTACGGGGCCGGTGGCGGCGGACCGGGGGGCTACGGCAGCATGTACGGCCCTGGCGGCTCTGCCTTTGGCGGCATGGGCGGCCCAAGCGGTGGCTACGGCCCTGGAGGCTACGCTATGGGCGGCTCCATGTACGGTGGCTCCATGTATGGTGGCGGCGACATGGTAGACGAGAACATTGTCGTCTCCAAGGTCTTCTCCAGCCGTCGTGACCTCGACTCGATGGCCTCTGGCCTGGACTTCCCTCGTCGCTTCGACTCCAACTGGCCAAGCTACCGCAGCTCCGGCAACAGCGAGCCGCCATCGGCAAAGCCCAGCGGCTTCAACACGTCTGCGTATCAGCCGGAGGGCAAGCCGTCGATGATCGAGTCTGGCAACGGCTCCCGCGACCTCCCCGGGATCGGTCCCACTGGCGACGCCGCCGTTCCTGCTACGAAGCCAGCGCCCAGCAACGGCACCGCCCTGAAGGCCACAGAAGCCCAGACGCCGGCGGCTAAGCCGGCCACCACGGCTCCAGCCCCAGCGACGTCACCCAAGAAGAGCGTCGCGCCTCCCCCCACGGCACCGGCCGCCAAGTCCCCCCAAAGCAAGGCACCACCCGCTACTACCACGAAGCCGCCGGCGACCAATGCGTCCCGTGGCGGCGTGGAAGCGGTCCTGCCGCCCAAGCCGGTGGACCTGAAGGAGCAGGCCCGTCGGCAGCAGCAGCGTGAGAATGAGGAGGAAGAGCGTCGTCGCCGCGGGCAGGCCGCCGCGCAGGCCCTGAAGGACGAGCAGGCGAAGCAAGAGGCCCTCCGCAAGGCCGCGGAGGAGCAGCGGCTGAGAGCGATTGAGGAGGAAGCGGCACGCCGCAAGGCCGCTGCCGCACCCCCCGTACGTCCGGCACAGCCTGCCCAGCCAAGCCGCCCCGCGCCACCGGTGCAGCCAGAACGCCAGCGGGCCGTAGAGGCGGTGCCCGCGCAGGACGACGACGATGACATTCCCATCATCCGCGATGACCTCAAGCAGCAGCAGCAGCAGCAGCAGCAGCCACAGCAGCAGCGCCGCCCTACCCCACAGCAGCCTCCGCAGCCCGTCCCCAGCCAGCGCGAGGACACGGGCAAGGCGCCGACACCAAAGGCGGCCACCCCACAGAATGCGGCCCCCAAGCCGACCCCAGGCTCCCAAGCACAGCCCGTGGTGCAGCAGCGGCCCGCAGCGCAACCGCAGGAGACCGCCGCCCCCTCGGTGCCCAGGACCCGCACCCCTCCCCCTACCTCCGATGAGCGCCCGAAGAGCCGCCCGCGCAGCCGCCCGCAGCGCACGATGAGCCGCACGAGTGACATTGACCTTGTCGAGGTGCCCAAGGGCGAGGAGGTCCAGGACGACCTCGCCGCAAAGGTGCTCACGGACCCTGCCAAGGAGGCCCTTGAGCAGGCGCGCCTGGCACGCGAGAAGGAGCGGGAGCGTCAGCGCGCCTTGCGCGCGGAACAGCGTGCTGTGCAGGAGGAAGCCGAGCGCCAGCGCGAGCTTCTGGCCCAGCAGCGCCGTGAGCAGCAAGCCATAGAGGACCGGAAGCGCCGCGAGGAGATTGCTCGCATGGACGAGGAACGCCGCAAGGCACGCCAGTCCGCCCTCGAGGCCCGTGAGCGCGAGAAGGAGGAAGAGAAGCGCCGCTTCGAGGAGGCCAAGGCGGCGGAGGCGGAGAAGGAGAAGGCGCGTCTGCAGGCCATCGTCGAAGGCCGCCAGCGCGCACTCGCCCAGGAAAAGGAGGACGCCGCCGCGGCGGGGGTTGCGGAGGAGCGCCCGGAGCGCGCTGCCTCGCGCCCGCGCAGCCGCCGCAGTCGCCCCACTTCCGCTTTGCGTGGCGGCATCCCAGAGCAACCCCCGGACGTTGAGGGCAGCCAAATCAAGGACACGATGGCCGATGAGCTGGCAGACAGCGGTACGCGCAGTGTGACGCCCGTGCCACGAAAGAGGGGCAACACACCGCTTCCCACCCCCGGCACCATCGACGCCCGCCGAGTGCCGAACGACAACCGCCGCTCTGCCACGCCCTCGCAGCGCGCCACGCCAGCCCAGCGCAGCACACCTGGCAGCTACCCTGCAAAGGCCCCGACGCCGTCGGGGGCGGCAGCACGCCAGACACCCACGCCCAAGGCACCCACGCCGTCCACGACATCCCCAGCCACCCGTGAGGTGAAGGCGGCGAGCCCCAAGAGCGGAAGCAGCACTGAGCGTAGCGGGAACACCCCGCAGACGGCTGCGACTGCCAACGACCGGAACACCCCTGAGAAGGAGCCTGAACGCAACCCGATTAACACGCTTGTGGTGGTGGAGAAGCTGAACGAAAGCAACCGCGCTGTGACGTACACGGACGACACCGTCACGTGGTGCAACTATCCGGTCCGCGTGTCGGAGGTGAAGGACCGCGGTGAGGACGACTTCAGCTACCGCTCAGAGGTGGTGCACAAGCTGTGCGACAACGCCTGCCGCGGCTACAATGTTGCCGCTCTGTCCGCCGAGGCGCCGAACACGGCTGCACGCGCCGAGTCCCCTGTGTGGCCCGTGTTGGTTCGCATTGTGAACACGGTGCTGCGTAGCAAGCAAGACCAGGACGGGAATCTCAAGAGCGGGTTTCTCTTTGAATGGTCCCTTGCCTACTTCAACGACACCAACGCGAAGGACCTTCTTGTCGAGGACCAGCCGTTCCGGCCGCTCGCGGTGAAGCCGTCCCCTGTTAGCGGCCCCCGTCTGACGGAGATGACCTATGTCCCCATCACGGACGCGAGCTCGTTCGAGACGCGGCTCACCGCAGCCCTCTCGCGCGCCATCAACGACCCTGTGGTGTCGTCCATGACGTCAGGCTTTATTGGCGCGTACCTAACCCTGCGCGAGGAGTTCTTTGAGAATGGAAAGAAGGATGTCTGCTTCTCCTCCGTTAACGTCATTGCCGCTGGAAGCGACATGAAGGTCTACGACGACGCGCTTTCACGGACTCGCGGCCCCTACGGCCAGCTCCTCCACGTGGATGTGCTCGCGCCGTGCTACACCGTGTTCATGGTCAACCTGAGCGACGACGACACGCGGCTGCGCTCGCAAATGGCACCTGACACAAACGTACACAATGAGCTCGTCACCATCTTCCGTACGTTGGAGCGCATGACAACCACGGAGAACCTGGCCCTGCGCAGCGGCTCCGTTCGTCGCTTCGTCCACTACATCCGCAAGAACCAGAATGAGGTGAAGCAGCGTCTTGCGCAGCAGGGCGACCGCATGGAGCCGGAGAAGCGCGCGAAGCTAGAGAAGTATTTGGTAGAGAGCGAGGCGATCTTCCGTGAGTATTACGCGATGGTGGCGAGTGACACTCCCACATCAGACCCCCACCGTGAGCTCTAAGTCGCTCTCATGGGTATGCGGAGCGGTCACCGCGCTCTTGGGTCATGAGGGTGGGGTATCTCAGTTGACCGTACGTGTACCTCACGTTTTCTGTGCTCCCTTGCGCCCCTCTCGGTTTCCGCCCTCTTTCCCTTCCCCCATTCCCTTTCAACCTGGTTCCCTCCTCATGTCTCGTGTCACACCTCGTTATAGTCCTATTCGTTTTTTTCTTTCTGTTTACATCTTCTGTTTACTTTCCCAAAATGGTTGGTCAACTGCGCGCGTTGACGGACGGATCGCTTCTCCTTGTTCCGTTTCCTTTGTTGCATCCTCTGCTGTCACACCTTGGCGTCTGCTTCTCAACGGTTCTTTTTTCGCTCATCTTTCCAATGCCTTTGCCTGTGTCGCCACACACGCACGCACGCACCCATGTTCACCTTTCATTGGCCCTGCATATGTTCTTATGTATTCCGCTCTCTTGCCTGTCGCCCTCTTTTCTTTTTCCCCTTTCATTCCTCATCTCGATGCTGATGGGACGGTAATTTTATGCTACTTCTTGTTTTTTTCTCTCTTCTTTTTTTTTTTTGTATTTTCCCATCTTCCGTACACATCGTCGTCTGTTAGTTTTCGTGTTCTTGCCCGCGCATGCCTTCATTTCTTCGGTTTAAATTATTCTTTAGTCCCCAGCTTTTCTATCCCTCCTTCTTCGTTGCCTCGCACTGCATGGAGGGGGTGCTGCCTTCCCGTCTTCTCCTCCGGCCCCGCAGTTCTCTGGGTCCAGGCCACCACCAAGCGTTTTCACGGTGGGACGTGACATCAGGACAGGGCTTTTCTGCCTGAAGGATGGCACGCTTGACGGCATTCGTTTGGGATGCCGTCAAGAGATGCATAGTTATCAATTCACATCTTTCTGTTTGGTTTCCCTCTTCTTCTTCCACCTCTGTTGCTTTACCCCTACATCAGATCCATTGGCGTATGTTTCTACTCTTTCCTTCACCGGCGTCCTAGGTCTCTGCTGCATCCCTGCTTCCTTCTACTTCCCGCATGGCTATGATTTTCATTTTCTTCGTTTTCTTTCGTTTTTTTTTTTTTTGCTGACCGTGCTCATCACTGACGCGTTTCGTTTTTTCTGTTTTGTTTTCTCTCTCTTCTTTCTCAACTCCCTCGGATAGTTTGGGCCTAGCTGAGCAAGACAACAAAAGGGGAAAAACAGCACCGAGACCGATTCAAATTTAGAACACAGCAGACGACTGTTTGGAAACACGATCCGTCATGCGCAGGCTTGGGCAGGCAGTCTTTCATAGTTTCTTTTCATCGCATGCAATGGGGTCCTCTCTACGACTTGTATCGTTTTGTGGTATAGTAATTCTTAATTTATGTGATTTGTTTCTACTTTTCTTATCTCGTTTTTTGTTTCCCATCAAACATCCAGTGCAGTACACCCTCTCCTCTTGTTTTTTGTCGTTATGGCGTTTGTCCTTCCCTGTCGGGTGACGACACCATTTTCTCTCGTCTGTATTATATGTTCTGTTGTTCTTCGATGTGGCCTGGATGGCTGAATCCGCTCATCACTCGTACGTTCTTCAGGCTTTATTTTCCCTTTCCTCATTTTCCTCTTTTCATTAGTTTCATTTTCTGCGTTTTTTTTTTTGTGAGATGCATCTCTCTTCATTATTTCAGGTTTACCTTTTTTTTTTGTTTCAATGTCTGCGAAGTGCACGAACACCTGCCCGTGCCGCCTTCAGTATTTCTTCACACTCACAGCGGCACGTCCTTTGCTCCGTTCCATGTTGATATTGTTCGTCTCCTTTGTGTTGTCTGTTTCTAGCTATTATAATTTCATATTGTGCCAGACTCCTCATTTCCTCCCGACTGTGTTTTTTTTTTTTTGTGTGTGTGCCTCTCTTTCCTCCTTTCCAGCTGAGATTTGTTCACTTCACTTGCTGTTTCTTTTTCGCTCCGTTTTTGTCCATCTCCCCGTCTTTTGTCTTTATGGTTCATTTCAACCATCTCGCGTTTCCTTGCGGTGACCGTTCCGTGTGTGGGACGTACGCGTCACTTGCCGCCCGGTATTCCTTTAGATCTTGGATAGGCCACGGTGGGTCTCGGTCACCATTCATGCTGCTTGCACAACTCGCCCGATGCATCATTCACCGCAAAATCAACCACAACAACAAAAAAGGAAATTATCGAATCGAAAAGGATGTGTGTGTGTGTGTGTGCTGCCGCAAGAATGAGTAGCTCTACAGAGGTGCGAAGGGTTGCCCAGAAATTTAGAGCCTGTGGGCGAGTAGCTGACTGGGAGAGCTTCTTTACTATCTGTTAAGGGAAAACAACCTCCCCCCAGGTATCGATGGAAGCGGTGACACGCTTGGGTGAGGTATGTCCTTGGGTAGCATTCCGACCGTGGATTGCCTCGGGACTCCCTGCGTCGCCACGCCCTGGTTCGCATACTCCGTGACAGCCGTGCTGACAGAGCGATCCGTTATCTGTGGCTGTTATGGCTGGCGTAGTGAAATGCTTTTCTTTTCTTCTAACAACCCTTCCCTTCCTCATTCCTCTCCCTCCCTCTCTCTTTCGCGCGTTGTCTCATGGTGTTCACACGCAACTGTCACTTGACATAATCGCCAGGTTCCTCATCTAAAGGGCTTTTCTTTCTTCTCTCAGCTGCAGAGGAAAACCGGAAAAACGGAAGCTCGGCGCAGTTCTCCGTTCCTGCCACAGCTCTTCCACACACGTGCAGCCGCAGCGCAGACCTCCAGCGGGACACAAGGCTTTGGGTGGCAGAACGTGAGCTAGAGGATTCCCTTTTCAATTTCTCAAAAACAACAACAGCAAACTGTCGTTTGTCACATGCTGCATTTCGAGGAGTCTGACTTCCCTGCAACCCCCACGGCGTTCGACAGAGGGTCTTCCTGCAGCGGCGGAAGCGAGCCACCGCCAGGGCAAGGCAAACTCGCCATACGGGCCCTGCCAAGCGCTGGCCGGCTCCAGCAGCAGCGCCGCAGCCAGAGTCAGGGCGACGTCTCGGTGCGGCGGGTGAGCGGAGACGCCGACGCGTTAGGCAGCTATAGCGCCCTCTCCGCCTCCGATGTCGTGGAACGCCGCCGTCAAGCACAGAGCACCTCCCCTCCAGTTGGTGAGCTTGCCTCTGGCACTGCGGATGCTTGGACGGCTTCGGCCATCCTCAATGAGTGTGGGCTGCAGGTCCCAACCGAAGGGACGTCGGACGAAGCCAACGGCCACGGCCCTATACACGAGCTGACGGCCACAACACATACGAGCCGTAGTACGGCGCAGACAACAGACCGGCGCACCTCCATGGAATACTCGCAACTGTTAGCGTTAGAGGGCACGCTGGGTCCGTTACCTGGGTTGCGCGATGCACATGACGAGGGAGACCTTTCGGGCAACGGCATGTCCGAGAACGAGCAGCATGCCGACGATACCGAGGACAAGTCCGGAGCTGAGGAAGGGAGCACCACCAGCGACGACGATGAGGAGGAAGATGAGGATGACGACGACGACGACGACGACAGCGACTCGGAGGACGATGAAGCGAGTGCCAGTCGTGCCGGCATGGATGGAAGCTCCAGCGCTCTCGGGAGGGATGCGAGCGGCAGAGAGTCCTGTGGGCGGAGCTTCTTTGACAAGTCTGCGGCGGAGGCGACGGCCACCTTCTCTGGCGCCAAAACCAATAGCACCGATGCCGCACATTCGCACGACGGGAGCGCCCAGGAGCAAACGAGTTCCAGCAAAAACGGTTCCCACCCGACAGACCTCGCGCAGAATCCGGGCGCGCTGGCAGAGCATGATGTCGCGGGGGACAACACTTCTTCGCACACACGCAGACCCAATGAGGACGAAGGCAGCGACACGGGAAGTGCTTCCTCCTCTGTTAGCCACATGGGCAGCTGCTTTGACACGGAGCGGAGTTCAGGGCACCGATCCCCTCAGGATCTCCCACGGCGGTACTTCCCCACCCGCGCGGAGGCGGAAACTATCGTTGCTGGCAACGCGGAGCAGGAAGGCGACGGAGACGCGCCATCGACCTACTCTGGCTACAATAGCGAGGACTCTGACCAGCGGGAGCACTCCGCCTACCCGACGTCTCTCCTCTTTCTAGGCCCCTCCGAGGGTCCACGGCGAAGCCCTGAAGGCGCGCGTCACGTCACCGGCGGTCGCTTGTCGCGTCAGCAGTCCCTTCAACAGCAGCTGCTCCGCTCCCGTCAGGGTTCTGCCCTCCCCGGTAGCAGCGGTCCACCACTCGCTGTCAGCACCAACGGCCGTGTGCGTGAGGTGATGCGGCCACGCAGCCGCGGTGGTGCCGACGCCAGCGATCAAGCCCCGCCGCCTACAGCGGGGGTGCCCAACGGAAGGCACGCACCTCCGACGATAGACGGGACATCGGGCAGGCCGTCTGTTCGATACGCTCAAGGGCACTCCACACAGAACGGTCAACCGCCATTCCCACCGCAGCAGCAACAGCAACGTCACCAACAGATGCCTCCCACCTCTTCTGCCGCATCCCAGCATCCGGCTCCCCTGTTTACGAGCACAGAGCACGGCGAGGTGAGCCCCAATGGCCAGCACGTCACCTCACGGATTGCCGCGCAAGCCCCGACGACAAACGCGGTTGGCAGCGCTGGAGCTCCTTCGGGCACCGTATCGGGCCAACCGTCTGGAAATGGTGTAGCACAGAATATGACGCTGGCTGCAGCAAAGCAAGAGCTGCTCCGTCATCTGAGCGCACGGAAGGAAAGCTTGAATAGTGACGATATCTTACGTACAAATTCGCGTTCTGGCAAGCTCGAGGACGATGCGAAAGACTTCCCGTTTCTTCAGCCGCACATGTGCCCCACCCAGTCTCTGACCCTCACCCCAGACCCTCTCATGCTCAACCGCAGCCTCAGCACCCAGAGTGGCGCCGCTGGCTCCGGTACCCTTTCATTCCAAGACAACGGGCCACTCGCCTTCAAGCTCCTCAGCTTCAAGAAACAGGATGATGGCCCTGTGGTGCGCGATGCAAGCAAGCAGGGGAAGAAGAAGAAGGACAAGAAGCACCACAAGGGCGACAAGAAAAAGAAGGACAAGAAAAAGAAAAAAAAGACGGCAGAGGCAGAGGCGCAGACGGGTCGCACGGACACAGAGGCCGCACCGGCCGCCGAGGAACAGAAGGAGGAGCCGAAGGGGCAGAATCCACGGGGTGGCGAGGCGAGCTCCAGCCCCCCTCCCGCCGACACAAAAGGCACGAGAGAGGGTCCATCGCCGCCACCGGCTGCACGCCCCCTCCAGGCGGCCCGGAGCACCACGGGCCCCAGCGTCGCCACGCAGCACCAGAACGGCCTCTTCAAGACAGACCCGCCAGGGGCACCCGTCGTAGGACCGCCGAGGTCGGCGATAGGCCGCAGGCAATCGATGCGGCACCCGAGCCCCGTGGTGGGCGGCACGAAGAGCGCTGTGGGTGCAGCCATGCCCTCGCAAGCGCCTGCTCCGTCCGTGAGAGCGCGCTCCCAGCAGCCCCCTGCGCGGCCCGTGCTGCCCCGCCCTACCGTGCCCGCCACACGTGGCTCGGTGTCGATGCACCACCCCCCGAATGGAGCGGCGCGGCACCCCGCGGACACCATTGGCATTCAAGGCCCCGACGGAAGCATCAGCAACCTCATGCTGCCCACGTACAGCACGACGGCGACCCTGCGACGCGTCACCGTGACGCACACCGCCTCTACGGGTCGTAAACCCAGCAGCCTCACCAGGGGAAGTGGCCAGAGCAGCACGGCACGTCCTGTGTCGGGTGCTCCTGGGGTGCGCGTGTACCCTGGGGAGGAGGTGTGCGACTCGCCCGTTGCCACGCTGGGTGTGAGTGAGGACGACGAGAGTGAGGGAGCGCGCAACGCCGCCGCCAAACCCTCAAGCGGCACACAACGCCGCGACACCGCGGCAAAGCGCATAGACCGCACCGAAAGCGCCCATGTCAGCATGCGACGCCGCTCCTCTCGCAGCATCGTTAAACTCGTGGACAGCGCCGACGAGCGACTGCCACCCCTCTAGGCCCACAGAGGCTAGAAAAAAAAGGAAAAATAACAACACCATCGGCAGCAATAATAGCCTCCTGTCTGCGGCGTCCTGGTTCCTCCGTGCTGTCTTTCCCGCCGTTTCCCCGTATCGCGTGCAACGTGTCACAGGCGTCATCCTGCAATGTCAGCTCAATGGATCTATCACTTCAATCCTTGCGCCGGATGTTTGTTTTTCTTTCTTCTCTCTCACCTGAATGGATTCTCCGGGTGTGGTTTCACTTACAAAAGAGGTTTTCCTTCTCTATTGGATCCCGATGCTGCCTTGCCTACACCACGGTTTTTTTTTTTCCCCTTTAGCCCTGTGCTTTCCAACTACCTCTTTCTCAGTCCAACCCATCGCTTGAGTCATGTTACCTAGTATCCATGAGAACACGAATCCTACGCTTTCTCCCCCCTCTTCTGGTCACTCTTTACTTATTTTACACTTCCATGTTTAAAAGCATTCCTCTTGTTCTCATGTCATTTTCTTTTTGGCCCCTCTCTCTCTTCTCAGGTTTTATCTCGTATTTTTCTTCTTGAATGCAATGGCAATTGTCTTTCCCCTGTGTACATCATTGGGTGCGCTGCCGATTGGGGGTTCTCCTCCCTCTGCAGCGACCTTTCCTTCCTCGTTTCTGTGCACAATTTCTCTCGGCAGACGGTCCGGCTGGCACTGTGCGGACACAACAATGAAACGTGTCGCCTACCTCGTTCCTGCATCTTGTTGATACGTGCCTTCTGCGGAACTGGTGTCATGCCCGGCCTCTAGTCGCCATCGAACGCCCATGTGCTCCTCGTTCTTCTTTTTTTTTTTTTTTGTTTCCGTGGACTTACATTCTTCCCGTCTCGGTTTTTTTTTTTCCTGCCCTACGGCGTTCTTTGAACCGTGTGTGTAGTACTACCTTTCTGGCATAATTATGTTGTGGCGTGGAAGAGTGATGAGATGTGTCTCTGTGTGTGCACCACCGCACATCTGCTCCCTTGTTGGAAACCAAACATAATACGCCGAGTCAGTACAATTCTTCATTCTCTGGGATGCTAGAGGTGTTGCTTTGTTCTGCAGAGGGAAACGCAACCCTTCCCCCCACCTTTGTCGTGATGCTTTCAGGAGCTCTCCAACGATCTTATCTTTTTTTTTTTTTCGGTTGTCAACTATTTTCTCTCTTGCAAGCACCATTTGAATTTTAAAAAAGACTTCCACGGGTAGCTCACCCAATGGGAGGGTCAGTAGTCTGGCATCGCTAATTGTTGGCTCGGACATTCTTCCCTTCGCGTTGCTTTCTCTTCTTGACCTCTCCTCCTCCTTCTCCTCCTCCCGCTATTGGCATCTAGCCTCCTCCTCATCTACCCCCTTTGTTATTATTTCCCTTCGTTTTTGGCATTACCACACCACACCACATATATATATTTCTCCCTGTACATTCCTATTTTTTCCCCCTTCTTTCTCTTCTTCTTCTGCGCACCTGTCTATTGCGCTTTTCCACCTGCGAATACCTCCGTTTTATGTTTTCTCCCGTCAACTGCGCTTCCCAGATCGTCCACGACGAGTGGAGCGGACACTCCATTCTTTTCCTCTGCAGGAGTGCGTCGCTTCGAAACAAAAACAACAAAAACAACGACATTCGTCTCCACATACACGCACGTGCACACACAATGCCGCCTCACTGATGTTGTTGTTTCAGAACCCTGCCTTCCACATCCATGTCTTCGGTTTGGTTTGGTTTGTTTTTCTTAGTTGTCGACCGCATGGCTGCGCAGCCACTCTTCCCCTTTGTACTTTGCTGCCGCATGTGGCGCGTCATTGTTGTCTTTCTTTCGTGATACCCGTGTTTACGTGGTAGCACGACATTGTTGTTCTTAGAATTGCTTGTGCTTCCTCATCATTTCCTTCCTGTTCGTTACACGCACAAACACACACTCTCTCTCCCTGTGTCTTATTTCTTCCTACTTTTATTCCTTGATCTGCGTTTCACAGCTTTCACTGATTACATCTGCATACACATGTCATCAAGGAACAAGAAGGAGCAGCTCGTCAGTGACAGTTTGAAGAGCTCACGTAGTGGGCGCTGTCTCACCTGCGTTCTGAGTACCGCTACTGCACCTGGGACACGGGTATGTGTATCTCTCTGTCTCTTTTCTCTCTGCGTGCTGAGGGCTTACCGAGCGCCAAGAAATAACGTTTCTGGCAGCGCCAACGTCACCCGACTTCGCGATTTGTTTGAATTCGTCGTCTGACTCGTACGGTGGATAACAGCAACGACAAAAACAAAACAAAACCCTGAGGAGAACTGAATACCTGTCAATATGGCTCCTTCAACTCACTCCCTTATCTTGGCCTTTTCAAAATAGTTTTTTTTTCTAGTGTTGTGGAGTCCGTGCGTTCTTTTTAAAAAGCTTTCTGAGAGCTGGCATAGTTTTTTTTTTGTCTTTACTTTCCGTTTTTCTGTTTTTCCTTGGGCACGTGTGGTTCACACCCATCCTTTCTGTGACTTCATACCCACTCCCTCTTGGATACGCACGTACCGCCGCACTGTTGTTTAGCTTCAGCACGTGGGGCAATCTCTTCCCTCCTCTCCTTGCTTTGACACTCCCCGTTCCTTTTTTTTTCTTTCTCTCTACTCCTCATTGATGTCCACAGATCGATTGCTACCAGAGCCCGAAGTGGTATGCGATCCTGGCAGGGATGGCGATGGCGGCGTGGCGCGGCAGTCGTCAGACGTACCAAGCCTTCTTTCCCTTGCCAGCGAAAGTCTCTTTGAAGGCGGCGCGATGCCGCTCCGTTCCTCTTTGGCGGTTCAGGCGAGGGGCTCGGTGACCCCTCGGCTCCTCAACCCGGGAGAGGAGGTCGCCTCGCAAAGAGGATCTCTGTCCTGCAGCGGCGCCCCGTTCGGAGGGACTTCCTCCCCCGCGATACACCCTCTGTCTTGTACAGATACTGCCTCTCCTGTCGCTGCGGGGAAAGACACCTCACCCCAGAGCGAGGACGTGTCACCTGCCCGTGCCCAGACCCAGCGTGGTGAGCCTCAGAGTCCACAGCAGACAAAGCGGCAAAGCTCAGCGGCAGCCCTGCAGTCTCCTTCCGCAAACTCCACCGCGTTGCCCGCCGCGGTGCGCTCTCCGCTGGCAGGCAATAGGGTGATCCCTAGACCGCCTGCGTTTCGCTTCGACACCAAGACTGCCGCCCAGAGCAGCGGCGGAGGCGTCGTGATGCGTGAGCGGGCTGTCACTTCACCCAGCACCGTCACCAAGTCACATGAGCGGCGACCCGTCACGTCGTTGCGTAGCCACTCGTTGAATGACGCTGTGGCCGCGATTCCCAACATTCACCTGTTGCCCCCGGTACCCGCCTGGTGCCAGCCGTTCGCGCTCTACGAGGGCAGCAAGAGAGACCGTTCCCGTGGTACCCCTGACATCACGTGCTCGTCCAGGGAGCCAGAAGAGCTGATTCACACGGACCGCTTTCAGAGCACGGCTAGCGGACCTCCGCAGCTGCACGGAACGCAACGACCGCAGCGGGACGAGCATGATGACACAGCGGCGTTTGCTATGACCTACACAGGCGGATTAGATTACGCCGTGGACAGGACCATCGATGCGCTCTGTCAGACCAGCAAGGAAGGCGCTGGGCGGCTGCGGCTGCGGGCCAGTCGAACGTGCAGCGTCGCCCCCGTCAAGGACACACAGCGCCGACTTTCCGCAGGACACGGAGCCACCGTGACCGATTGTTTGGTGCAGACACGGCGCCACACCTCGGCGGAGGCAGAAGGCATGTCCCCCCCGCTGAAGGAAAGGCCCGCGCCACTGTCTCCGCTCATCTTGAAACCGTACCGCCCCGAGGACGTGCCCTGGGCACGCATCGAGTCCCCCGTCGCTGCCAATGCTGCCGGACAGCCGCCGCCGCTCCCCCTTCCGCGACGGCGCCAGCCCAGTGAAGGGAGTCCACCCGAGGCCGCTGCTCGCCCGCTTGGCTTCGGCCGATACTACCCCGTGCCGAGCTCCCCCGGCGCCGCGACTATAGAGCACCCGGATGAGGTGCCGGTCCCTTCTCGTGACACGGGGGCCCCTGCTGCCTACCCGTCCCGCCCCACACACCGTGCGTGGAGTGCGCAGCCCATGTCGGCAGCGTCGCTGTCACACACCTCCCCTTTTGAAAGGGGCCGTCGCAGCGAGTGGCAACACACGCAGGCGAGCAGTCGGCGCACCAGCGAGGGCACGCAGCGACCCGACGATGAGGAGGGCTACGCGTCCACAGGGGCCGGCAGCAGTTGGCAGAGCCACGCCACCGAGGCTTCAAGCGGTGGCCTGTCTATGGAGTGCCACGGGGGCGTCACGGCAGGGGCGGCAGGGCACAACTCAAGCAACGATGTCTTTCGCCGCGGCTCCCATCCGCAGGACGCCTCGGCGGCGCACCCGTTGGTGGGGCCGGGCCCTGCCTTCTCCGGCGGACTGTCCTGGAAAGCAGGGAGCCTCAGCGGCACCGAGTGGCCAGCCGGCACGCAAGCGACGGCGTCCCTCAAACGCAGCTCGTTCCTCCCGTCGCAAAGCGCTCTTCGCCAGTCAGGGATTTCTTCTTTGACGTTCACCCTTGATCCCAGGTTCTCCTCCCTGCCAGCCAGCGCCAGCAGTAGTCTTTTCTTTTGACCTGGTGCAGCGGAGGAGATGTCTATACACAACATGAATGCATCATTCCTACTGTTCCTTGCTTCCCTTGTGATCTCTACTTCTATTATTTTTTTCTCTTATCTTTTCTATTATTTCTTCTACTATTATCGCTTTTTGTGTCATATTGCTGTTCACGTCCTTTCTGCTTTCCCATTCCCCCTCCCCTTTGCCCTTCCTCCCGCCCCTCTGCGTTTCTGTTTTCACCATCAAAAACCTGTTTGACAGGCATCAGCAATCTTCTCTTTTCTTTCTTTTCTTTCTTTTCTTTCTTTTCCCCCCATCTCTCTCTCCGCACCCAGCCGTACTGAAATTGATTTCCTTGTCTCCCGTAAAGGGGTTCCATCCTCATTTTCCGTTGGGTTTCCAACCAGCTATGTGCAGCATTCTCTCTTCCTTTCTTTTCTCTCCCCCCACTCGAACGTTTCCTTTCCGTTTCTTCTCACGCCACTGGCCCTCCTACCCCTTCACGGGTGGGTGCTTACGTTGTGTTCGTGCTCCCTTTCTCTTTGGTTTACTGGAACGATGTACATCAACTTGGCACTTCTGTCTTGGCATATATCTATTTTTTTCTTTCTTCGTCTTCTTCTTTTTTTCCCCCTCACCTTCTTGACTCACACAGGCAGCGAAGAGTCAAGCTGAACGTTCGGACTAATCTAAACATGCACGTCATCATCCCCGACGCACCTTCCCCCTCTCCCTGCGTCCCGCGGAGTCGAGGTTTACAATCGTTGCATTGTTACCATCTCCTTTCCTTTTGTTTCCCTGTAGTTTCTCTTTCCTTTACGTCTTGAATGTATTCCGTCCCAATCGCTTTTTTTTCCCCCCTTCTCTTTTCCCGCTCAGCGTTCTCCCACCTCAAAAAAATTTTATACACAAATTTAACGTCTTGATAGGACATAAACGGACGCTGGCATCTGCAATTCGTGTTCTTTCCCTCTTTAGGACCTGCCACACCGCTTTCTGCAAAATCCTCCTTAAAAAACGTTCAACGCGTTTCTCCCCGACTCGATTTATTTTACACCGCTCCCCCCCCCTTCTATCAATATCTCTCTCCCCCTTCTTTTTTTTTCGTCTTTCCCCATTCGCGTGCTTCTACCCCTCTTCCTCTCCTCCACCAGCAACCCAAGAGGGGGCTGGTATTATTTCACGGCGAAGGCATCTCAGTGCAATTGTCGCACGGCGGCCCTTAGGCTGACGTTCCCGCCCTCCCAGGTTCCATCCAACCGTCGGTGGTCTCGTGAACCTCACAGGCGTATCCGGTCAGACACGGGCGTACTATCATCAAATCACTCAACGAACCCTACAGACTTGTGGAATGCATGAAATTTTGCTTGCTGGACAAAGGCAAGAAAACACGAACCAGAGAGCGACGATGACCCCCTCCCCGAACCTGCGCGTGGCCGCGTCCGCTATGGGAATGGTGAGGAAATACCTTCTTCATGTATGCAATGCTGACTGTTCCACTCTTACGTTTCGCGCCAACTTGTTGTCTGGACTTTGGCTGCAGCGTTGACAATGAATGCCAGCCCTGAGAGCGCGACCTATGAAACCATCTCTTCGCTAACGATTCCATCCTCTCCTTGTTCTTTGTCCCCTCCTCCCACGCACTCACAAATGCATCGGCGAACGCCTCGCCACGTGATGACACCTCACATAAGCGTCTCCCTTGACGGAAGCAAAGAAAAAGAAAAGTATAGTACCTACGATACCTTAGATAGACAATTGTTTCGCACCTCTCTCTTCACTTTTTTTTTTAAATTTTATTTTTTTGACTTTACAGTTTCCGGAGTCTAGCGTGCCACCTTCTTCTTCCCGCGGCATTGCTGACTTCTCTTGTTTTACTTTTCCTCCTTTTTTTTCTTCCCTCCCTTCCCTCCTCCTCCCCCTCCCGTGCTAACTCTGTCAACATTTGCCAATTCTTTGTGCCTGCTCTCTACGGTTCGGCTTACACGTAACCAAACGACTAATTTGGCCATCATTATTGTCTCTTTTTTTTTCTTTCTTTGGCTTCATCCATCACCGCTGGTTCTCTCTTTCTTTTGTTTTCGCCGCTAAAAGCGTACGCTTTGTGTTCATCGTTTGAGAGAGAGAGAGAAAAAAAAAAAGAGGAGAGCTTCCCATCGTGCGTGATTCCTGGCACAAGTGCTTCCGGTGATTCACCCACTTGACTCTCTTCCTCTCTCGCTTTCTATCTCTCTCCATCTTTCCTTCTCTTCTACCACAACCACTCCTACACTCATCCACCAAAGGAGTAACAAGCTAAAAAAGATATATCCCACCACCACACTCCGCCTTGCTGTATCCCTTTTTTTAAAAAAACCACGCCCTTCTCTTCATTTTGAAATTTTGCCTGCGCTCTCCACCCCGTTGCTTTTCTGTTTTGTTTGTTCACCGTCTCGCCACTTTCCATTCTCGTTCGATCTGAAACTCCTCTGGTGAGTACGCGTTTCTTTGCAGGAGTGCCATCTTTGTCACACCATCCCTGACAGTTGCCTTGCGGTAGCGGACGGCACCTTTTGGGGGATCGTAGATCAAGTGACCGGACTCACACTTGCCGTCGCAGCACCAACCTCTTCTCGTTTTCATCGTTTCCGTGCATTTTTGAGAATTTTGTTTTTCCTCTTGTATTTGTGTATAACAGACGCTGTACTGCAGCGTCACGAGCTCTGTTTCTCACTCAGGCATCTCAGGCGTGTATTTCGTGGTGTCCACATTGTCGGACTCTGTGCTCTTCATTCGCCTCGTTGGTTCTCCTCTTTTTTTTTTCTGTTTCCCTCCATTCGTTTCGGTGTTATTGACTTCCTCTCCGTACATACACACACACAGTGCTCAACAAGTGTGGACGCCTAGCTTTGTGTGGGTGAGCAGTCGTGGCACCTCGTGAATCTCCATTTTTTTTTTTCCCGTCTTACTGTCTGGTCTCCCCACCCTCTTCGCCTTCCTGTCACCTCGTCCATCGCTCGCTCCTAGTGTAAATGCTTCTGCGCCAGGCGAGAGATCACAAGATAGTGAAGACACCCAACTACCAGCAGTACACCTGCCAGCCTCCTTCTGCTGCGTTTGGCGGTTTCATCGGTAAAGGGAATAATCAACCCCTCCCCTCCACGAAGTAACCGTCTCTGCAAGTCTCCCGAGACTCCACACAGCCTAGAGGTCCTTCGCACCCACTGAGGAGTGAAGACATATCCATAGACCATGTCTACGCACCGGTCCACTCTTGCAGGCAATGACAGCGTCTTGCGCTCGTCCCGAGCCACCGCCGAGGGACCGGCTCCTACCTATTTAGCATTTAGCAGTGAGGGGAGCGGTGTGGCACGACCGTACGGGCAGCAAGCGGGGGGATCCGTGAATCCCGCCCATAGTGGGGATGCCGTCGTCACGAGCCCCGCGGAGCCCAAGGGCACACAACCGAAGCCACCAGCCTTGTCGTATCAGACAGAGGGCGTAGGCCCTTCTGAACTCACGCTGAACAGCGTGTCCTCGCGGACGGGTACGCAGAGGCAGGTGAACCACCCTCTTGCTGGACAGAGCTTTTCCTCATCAGAGGCAGCTCCTGCCCCTCTGTCGGAGGGCAGCATGCGAAGACGCGGCGAGCACGACGCGCTGCAGGCGAGCCCGAAAACGCCAGAGACTGTCTTCTCTGCCAAGCGCCAACCCCGCCCTGGCGGTGGTGAGGGAGCGTCTGGTCGGACGGGGAAGCAGCCACCCTCGCAGTTGCAAGCCCTCAGATACCGCACGGCGTCCATGAGCGGCGGCACCCCATCGCTGGAGATGACCGCGCATCGGCGAAGCATCAATACCTCAGACGTCGTGGTCTTCACCACACCACAGGTCACCTCCGTAGAGGTGGAGCGGGATGTTGTCAACGCGGCGGCAGTGCGGCGAGAGTCTGCGAGCCCCAACGGTTTCGTCGTAGGTGGGAGCTCCGCAGAGGCCGTGCTACCAGCGGCCTTGCGCCGCTATGCCACTAGCTACAGCAGCGTGTCAGAAAGTGCAGAGATGCAGGACGGCCTCGGCGTGCAGGCAGACACCCCCGTTGCGGGTGGCACGAGGTCACCGTCGCGTGGCGGAAATGAGGCCGTCAACTCCTCGCGTCTGTCACGTCCTGTTGCACCCATGGCAGAGTTGTCCAGGTCGCCACCGAAGAAAGACGCTGGGGTGACAACGCTGGGGCCAACCGATCTCCGTGATCTACAGGGCTGCAACAACTCTGGCGTGCACAGCACGGATGGCACCAGTGCGGGCGGGCCCAAAGTTGGTGGAGGAGGACTGTTCGCCCCCACGATGGTGCCTGTGGATTGCCCTCATCTGGCTCCGTGCGTCACCTCCCAGGATGACGGACAAGGAGGCGTCTTTGAGGTGTTCAAGGCACCACGGGGCTCGTCCATGAATCCACGCCGCTTCACGACGGAGCGGGACTCAATCGATTTTACCCACACTCCCAGTTGGCGCTCACCAGTGCACACGGAGGATCAGCGGTACGACAGAGGACTGTCCTCCGCGGCTAGTGCGAGGTTCGTGATGGAGGCAGACAGCAATCGTTCTCCTCGTCCGGACGGCCTCACGCCCCACGTTCGCACCGACACCAACGCCTCTCACCTCGCAGAAATGGTGTCGCCCAGTGCACCACGCCGTGTCTCTTCTATCCCACGACCGCACGACGGCACAGGACGCTACCGCACCTCCATCTCTGGGGCCACACCCAACCTCGAGGAGCTCCGTGTAGAGAGAAGAGGCACGTACACCAGCGTCAACACAAGCGCGCGCCGCATCTCCGAGAGAGAGGAATTCGTAAACGACGACGATGGCGACGACGACGATTCGGTTGTCGAAGTGAGCGTGCCCAAGCGGCAACAGGGCTCTCCCCGATACGACCCCGGCGTCAACGACAGCGTGACGCAGAATAGCGTGCGCCTCTCCCAGGCAGCAATACCGCGTAGCTCCCCGTCCATCACCTCTGCCAATTTTGGTCGTGCGCAGATTCACGTGTTCGGCATGCGCGGCGCGGACGTGCGGCGAAACGGGAACGACTCGAGCGTGAGTACGGACGGCAACGGGTTTCGTAGAGCCCAGGCCGGGGACGCCACAAGCCTGGCGTACGCGACGCCGCCGCAGATTCCTCTTGCCAGCGAGTCCATCGCCATGTCCCCGACTGCCCAGCACGCCAGTGTCCCGAAGCTGTTCTCCTCTGACCAAATCACGCTTCCCATGGCCAAGGCGGCGACGGGGAGCTATGCGTCCCGACAGTTCACGCCGCGTAGGGCCAGCGTCAGCGGGAGCACAAGCTCCACCAGTGACCTTGTGCGAAAGCCTATCCGCGGCAACCTCCGTGCGAACATCCTCGGCACCGAGGTGCCAGAAACAGAGGAGGAGGAGGCCGAGCAGCGTCGTCTGCTCACAGAACGCATCGTGAAGGCGCAAACCAAGTCCAAGAACCCCAATAGATCCAGCGCGGACACCTCGACTATGGGGGCGGCCCAACGCGCTCAGGTGCGGGCGGCCAAGGCGCGAAGAGAGCTCTTTGGCTCGCAGGACTCTGGTGTGGGCCGACAGAGTGGCAGCAGCGACCTTGAGGGAAGCGGACGGGCTTCTTCCAAGAAGGTGACCTTTGACCGCACCGTCGCCGTGTTCCAGTATCATGAGCTGCACGGGAAGGAGGCCGCACCTGCCAGCGATTCGGCAAGAAGGGACGGTGACGATCGTGACTTCAAGGTCGAGCGCATCGAGCGCACCACCGCCGCTCTCAAGGACAGCCCACGCGTCTCGACACTGGCGCGTCGAGGCGACGGACGGCCAGTCCTTGGGAAGGCACCCTCAGCAAGGATTGGCTGGGAAGACGCCACGCGTGCGGTTCTCCGCAGCCCGCCTCCTCCCGCCTCCGTCGCTAACATCGCCGAGGCTCTCAGCAGCGGGGACACGTGGCCCCTACCCGTCCCGGCTAGTGCTTTGGGCGGCTCCGGTGATGGTGGTGGCGTCATGGCTCTCCCGGTGGTGGGCGAGGGGGACGTGGCCATGACAAGCCTGGATGGAACACCAACCAGCAGGGACGCGCACCCACAGCAGAAGAGGCCCACCGCAGCGCCGCTCGAGTCCACCTCGCTTGCCACCCCTGTTCGCCAAAGTCGCGATGGGGACGACGACGTTACGGTAGCGGCGGCCAGTGTGTCGCCGGCGAGGCACAGCGACAGCACGCACCGCGCTGCACAAGAATCCGACCAGCTGTTTGCCCCGGGTGGGCAAGCTACGCGAGGGTCCCAAGGCCCTTTGTTGTCTACCGCTGGGGCGCCACACACACCGGCACCCCGCACCTCGGAGGAAGACACCGTCATGGTAAGCCTTGTTCCGCTTGAATGGACGCAGCTGCTGAGTGTGGGGGAGGGCATCAGTAACGTGGTCACTGAGACCCCCGTGACACGAGCCCCTGCCGACTTCACCTTGTTCTCGGACAGGGTCATCAGCGGCGCTCTTATGCGCCAGAGCCCCTCTCCAGCAACGGTGGCGGCAGCGGCATCGACGAGCAGCGGCTCTACTGCCCTGGACAAGGGTACCACCGTCGCGGCGGTGCACACCAGCCCCATCACGCGTTCTCGCACGGTGACGCCCACCAGCACCGACCCCAGCGGTGGCGCGTCTGTGTCGAGAGAACGGAGGACCGACAAAGCCCACCCGTCTGTTATTCCCACCGTGGAAGAGTCTTATGTGAAGTTCACCGTGACTGTGAGGCCGCCTCCCAAGCCCCAACCTACACCTGTTGGTACAGGTGTCCCCTCAAACAGCCATTCCAGTGCAGCAGCTTCTGCCGCCAAGCCTCGCGCGCTCTCCTACGCTGGGTCTGGCTCCCACCTGGTGAAGCACACCAAGAATTCCACCACCACTGGGTCCTTCACGGCGCAGAGCTCCATGGCAAGCATTCACATTTCGCGCCCGACCGCCGTTAACGCGCCTTCTCAACCACCGACCACGCCACAAATGACAAGCGGTGCTGCGCTGCGATCGGGACAGTCGGTCTGGGGCTCCACCAGCCGGGTCTCTGGCTCTCCACCGCCCGAGATGATGCATAGCATGCCGGCTTCGCACCCTCGGGCAGGAAGGAGCAGTCGAAGCAGCCAAGCCCCACACGAGGCGTCTGGCGACGGAAGCAGCGCGCGGTCCTCTCGGCGGCCTTCTCAGCAGCAGCAACAACAGCAGGACCACCGCCCTACAACGCCTCTGCCTCCGTTGGTGACCGCAGGGAAACCTGCGTCTGGCAGTAGGACGCTGCTGGCTGACAAGAGCAAGACTTCGCGCGCAGGCAGCAGCAACAGCAGCAGCAGTCTCTCTAGTATTAGCTGGACACCCCACAGCAGCCACCGCGCCTTGGGTGCCAGTGTGCGGGGGGATGTCCAGGTGGGCACCGTTCCTACTGGTGCCGCCTCCAGCGCGGTGAACGGTGGGAGTGGCCCTATGCCGCAGCGAGAGGACAGTCGAATAGCGCGCGAACGCGCAGGGAGCAATGAGGGTGTCCTCCACGGATTTGAGGCCCTACCCCACATCCAAGGCCGCCGACGGAAGTAGAGGCGTAGTCACGGAATGTTCTCCTCAATGGCTGACCTGTAGGCCTTTTCTCTCGCGTCTCTATGGCGATAGCGGAGCCGGACGTGCGTCTTCGATCGGGGTTTTCTTCCGTTATCCTTTGCCTAAAAGAAGAATGGGGACATCACGACGCCGTTCTGTTTCTCAGCTTCGTCTTCACCCCTGTCTGCGCATCGAAGGGCAAAGGGCAGACCTTCACGGGCTCGAGAGCAAGGAGCCAACGATCAACGAAGCAAGCAAGCGAATCACAGGGCGAGCCGGCGCAGACTTGTCTGCCTGCACTTTCGCAGGCACACCACCACACTTTTTGGTGCTTGCGCTTGGACATCGACTCTCTGGTCTTTCCCTGCCGCCTCCTCGTGTGTGTCTGTTCCAGCCTTCTATCCGTGAAACACTGGCTCTCTGAGAAACAAACCCTCCGTGTATGTGTGTGTGTAGCCAAAGCACGAAACCTTGCTCACGTAATTTTCCTTAACACTGACAGCAGCGTCATCGGACCAACTCTTACCAAACCTCAAGAGAACAAGAGAACAACAGTGTAGTGGGAGATGCAGGAGGTTAAAAGAACCAAAAGAACCCCTCTCTCCTTTTCTGTTTGCTTTTCTATCCCAAACAGACGTCGATATGAGGACAGAGAAACAGGTGATACCAGTGCTTCACACTTCTTTTTTCTTTTAATGTGTGTGTGTGTGTGTCATCCGACCCATCCTCCAGTATTTGAGTGCAGGTTACTGGAGAATCGGCAGATGCTACATGGAGACACGTCAGAGAACATTTACAGGCTCCTTTCTTCTTTCTTCTGTTTGACGGATCTGTGCGCTTGCGTACGGTGGTACCCGGCCACTGTGCGACGCTGCAATGTAGCAAGCACTCACACGTGTGCCGTAAAAACATCGCCACGAAAAAAAAAAGACAAACAGGGATACCCTTCATGAGAACAGCCATCGTTGTCGTTTTCCCTTCAAGCACACATACATTTACACGTACGTACACATAGACTCCCAAACATACATATACATTCACACAGAAGAGCGCATAGAGGTCACAGCGTACACACAAAGCTTCGGCGCAACGGCGTTGTTCGGTGTGGCGCTAAACGATGCCCCGAGCCATTCCGTTTTGGACCAACGCGGTATCTGCTGTCAACTTCGCAAACGGCGAGTCGGCGTCTTCGTCATTGACCTTCAAAGGACTGCGTCTGTGTGACATTCTCGACCACGACGCGCACTCCGACAAGGAGTGCTGGGATGATGTTCTCTTGGCAAATTACATGATCGACTTCTCCTGGCTCTTGCAAGCAGTCCCCTCACTACGTGACGTTCGTGGACAAGTTGTGGTCCTCAGTGGTGAAAGAGGTACTTCCACCGTGGAGCGCTGCCGGGAGACAGGCGCCTACACACGCCGGAATCGATTGCTCGACAATGTGAACCCGATTGTGGCGGCGGCCAAGGCAGCGGGCCTGAAACGGGGACCAGACGCAATTGACAAAGTCGTCGTGCTCGAGCCTCCCCTTCCGATCCCGTACGGCACGCACCACACCAAGATGTGCCTCTGTGTGAATGGGTACGGGCTGCGCGTGGCCATCTTTACAGCAAATTTTATTCACGCCGACTGGGCCAACAAGGCACAGGGCATTTATGTCCAGGACTTCCCCCGCAAGGCCGCGGCATCAAAGGTTAGTAGCGAAAGGGGTCGCGAGTTTGCCAAGGCATTGCACGGATATCTCAAGAAATGCGGTCTCGTCTTCCTCACCCGCACGGACGCTGAGCTTCATGGCCTCGGTTGTTTTGGTGCGGCAGACTTCCTCGAGGCCTTTGACTTCAGCCAAGCGCGCGTCTCCTTGGTGCCTTCCGTCCCTGGGAGTTACACAGGAGACGAGCATGATGTATTCGGAATGAATCGTCTCTCTTCCGTTGTGCGGCGTGTCCTTGCGGCAGTGCCTCGGCCCGTTCCTGGCAGTCTTGAGTTGAGCTGGCAGTACAGCTCTCAGGGGGCCCTGAACCCAAAGTTCCTTGCGGCCATGCAGGAGGCCATGTCAGGGGGAGGTGCATCAAAGGCCGTGAGGGAGGTGAGAGTGGTGTACCCCACCGAAGATGAAGTGCGAGGATCCGTGGAGGGGTGGCGTGCCGGTCTGTCCTTGCCGGTTCACGTGAGAAGCTGCCACGAATTTGTCAATGCGCGCCTGCACAAGTGGGGACCGTCAGAGGAAACCCTGTCCGGCACAAAGCGCCAGCACGAGGCCAAGTATACCGAGTCCAGCGATCGCCCGGCACAGCGTGTCTGTACGGGGTCTTCTAGGGAGGACTGCTGCGACGTCGATGCGGAATCGGTAGAGGAGAGAGAGGAGGACCAATGCTGGGAGCGGGATCCAGCGCCGTCGCCATCACCGAAGGCTCTGTGGCGGTACGTGATGCCCCACATCAAGTCTTATGCGGCTGTCGTGCAACCAGAAGGCGCCATGCATTGGTTTCTCTTGACGAGTGCGAACCTTTCGCAAGCGGCCTGGGGCACGCCGACCCACCCAGCCCGGGGACAACCCAAGCTCTTCATTCGGTCTTACGAACTGGGTGTGTTGTACGACTTCTCGTCAGGCGTCAACGTCAACGCCGATGGTACGGCGACGTCAACGGACGAGTGGCCCACCGTAACACCCTCACGCCGCCCTCTGCGTCTGCCAACACGCGAGAACGCTCCTCACCTGTACGAAGCTTCTTTTATCACTCCTGCGGACGGTGCTGCAGCCGCAGAACCTGTGCGGATGTTTTCACCGTACAATGTGCTTAGTCCGACACCGTACGCAAGCACCGCTGCCTTGCGCGCTGCTGAGGGCGACGGCACCACACCGACACCCGGGAAACCTGTGCGGGTGAGCCACCAGGACGTTCCCTGGGTGGTTGACATGCCGCACAGAGGTGCTGACGCTTTAGGAAAGACAATTGATCAGGTCGCTGAAAACCCGTCGTTATACGGCGAGGCGAGCTGGCTAGCTCCTGTGCATTCCCGCCCTTGAGTTACCCCCCCTTTCTGCGGGGTTTTTGGTCGTCTAACACGCGCCACATAAAACAAACTCCCCGTCCTTCGTTTTTAGTTTCCTCTCCCACCGGAGACCATGATCACATGTTCATCCACGGCTCCCTAGGACACCGTGATGCAAAGGCAACAGTTGGTCATGCGTTCCATTTTTGGGTGGGCAACGCACGATGAGGTGCTCCTTCCCTGTGTGGCTGTCGCGTGTGAGCTTCCCCCGCGCCATGATGTGTCCTTATCAACCCAACTTCGGACCCTCCCTCCATCTTGCTTTTGTCGTGCTTCCCTTCTGCTCCTAGCAAGTTCTTCTTCATGAGTGCAGACGCGCTGCTACGCCCTCCCAAGCCGGAGGTATCACAGACCGCAGAGGTAGAGGCACCGAGCACACGACGGCACTCGTTGCCAAACTCGGGTCCCACCTTGCCCTCAGGCTCCGCACCGCACACGTCGGCGTGGTACCCGTTGGTTCCACGCGGATGGCGTGTTGCGCTAATCCACCCTGCGGTGTGGGTAGACGAGGACGAGCACCAGTGCTTCATTCATGGCGGCCGCGTGGACGGCCGTCTCCAGCTGGTGAGCTCATCCCTTCTTCGCGTCGATCTGCAAGCGTTTGCCGCAGCGCCACCGAGTCTGTCCGACATGACGGGCAAAGGTGGCGATGGCGTGTCCCCTGCGGTTGCTCGTCCTCAGGTGCAAATCTTGTATACGGACACCACCTCCACAGGCCACTCAGCCCTGTCCTCGTCTAAAGGCCCGTCACTGTGGGGCCACGCGCTGCTACGCCACGGGTCCCTGCTCGTGATCCACGGCGGACTGCTGCGGCCCTCACAGGCAAGCGAGGGTGTCTACGCATACCACATGCGCACCAGTCAATGGGAGGACATCCGTGCCGACCTGGGCGGGTGCACACCGCCGCGGATGCACGGCCACGCCGTGGTGCGCATCTCCGAAAACAAGGGACTCTACCTGGTGCTGGGGGTCGTCTGCAAAGCCAATGGACTTGCTGTGGACGAGGCTGCACCCGGACACCGAGGAGGGCCTCCAGGCCTGCGCGCGTTCATCCTGCATTTACAGGACCGCACGAGAGGCTGGGAGGAGATGAGGCTGGCGGAGGGGATGCGAGACGCCCGCGGTCAGCTTGTCCGGTCCAGTGGGCCTGGTCCTCGGTACCACTTCTCCATGGCAGTGTATCCTGCAGGACAGGCGGCGTCCCGAGCCCCTCTGGCCACCGATACGGCGTCCTCTCCGTGGGACAAGGAGCCGACGCACGTCTTTCTTGTCGGTGGCTGGCTTGCAAACCGCACCGACACACGCGATGTCTGGTTGCTGGACTTGCGCCATCGCGTCTGGCGAGAGGTGATTGTGACGCCGTCCCCTCTGCAGCTGGCCCCCGCTGTCTCGTGTGGCACACGACGACCTGCTGATGGCGTCCAATTACTGCACTCACTTGGCCGCCCAGGCACCTCTCCCGCGGAGGACCATGTCGATGATGTCTTCGGCGCGCACGCGCTGAACACGCTGTGGCCGCTCCTCCGTGTAGGGGCAGGGTCGTCGAAGCGGAGCCGCGCAGAGGCAGAGGGGCTGCCACCGGTGCCATACGTACCGGCCTTTCAGATGCGCCTTCTGGATCCCACTGCAGTGGATGAGGCGGTGCCGCAGGTGGCCGCGAGCTGCCAGATGCTGCTCGAGGTGCCTCGTCTGCCTCCGCTTCCGACGCTCGTCAGCTGGGTGGTGGACCTGCCCGGTAACCCTTCCACGCACTGGCTCGTGCGGCTGTCGAGCAGCGGAGAGTGCTCGTGCGCGCTGGTGTGTCAGCGCTCTGTACCATGACTGTTTTTCACACACCAGCTGTAGCGCGTCGTGCGCACAGACACAACATACGCACACATGGACTTGGCGTGGTCTTCACCCAACGTGTCCTAAGAAAAGAAAAACAAAAAAAACGAAAGCAATGAGTATCTTCTCCTGTTAAAATAACATGTCCACACGAGGATAGGGGAGCGCGGTGAAGTCTTGCCCCGTGAAAATGGCTATGGTGTCTCCCTACGACCAAATTGCTAGACACGAACGACGTACCAAGGGTAGCGTGAGCTCCTTGTGGCCAATTTGCCTTCTTCCTCTTTTTCTCTCCTTCGCACGTCTTGGACCTGAAAAATTTCATTGTCGACTGGTAAAGAAACGTAGTCCACACCCTGCAGCCACACCAACCGCAGTGCGTGTGCATCAGAGTAGATCATCCGTTTGTTTTTCTTTCTTGTTCCTCCCCCAAACCCACATCCACACACCCACACCTCATCGTCGCGTGCCTGTCCTCCTGGTAGGCACGAATTCTGCACCGTCAGTTGTGGGCTCCTGTGAATACGCCCTAGGCGAAGGAGGAGGTGAAATCTTTCACTTTCATCAGCTGTGTCTTGTGTTACTTCTGCCCTTGTATATATAAGTATAGCTTTGTTTGGCTGATTCGCCCTTGCACGCGTTTTTTCTTTGTTCTCTGTGTAGTTTTTTTTTTGCTTGTTTGGCTCCTCCCTAATCCCTGGTGTTGTCCTTTCCCGTTTCACCTGACTTTCCGTTTTCACCGCTGTCTTCGGGGCCCTCGTGCTGCACTGTATCCCCTGCGCTTGCAATTTTTTTTTCCGCTCCATCTTCGTCTTTCCCGCGCACGTGCTTTTCCCTGCTGCAGCGCCATTTGTTTCGCTTTCGCCCCCTCCCCCCATTTTCTTCCACAGCCTTCGTCTGATCACCCGTGGCTTGTCTCACGTGCGTTGCGTGTTGTGAAGCTTCATCCCAACGGACGATCGGCACTATTATTGTCCTGCTTCGTGTCATTTTCTTTCCCTCTTTGACCCTTCATCATCCCTGTTTTTCGCTCGATTCCGTTGACGGCTCCCGTCTTATATTTTCTGTTTACTACGTTTCCTCTGTTTATTCCGAATCCCTGCAACTTTTCTCTCCTCTTGTTTTTTTCTCTTTGGTTTCCTCCATCATTTCCTTTTTGTTCCTCTGCGCCTTATATATAGACAGGCATTGTTTCTCGCGGTTATCTCTTCCAAAACAACAACAGCACGTACCACATCGCTGATTGTCAACGGAATTTCCTTGAACTTTTTTTTTTTTTTTAATATTTCTGTTTGTCGCCCTTTTCCATACTTCACCTTTCTTGCTAGTTGACGGATACCTTTCCCGGATTAACTGAAAGACGAGCTCGGTCTGGCCACTTAGCACGTTCTTCGTTTACTTTCGTAATACTCAAAGGACTTTCAACCCCCTCCTCCTTTCCCGTCACTTCCTTTTTTTCTCTCCCTTCTATTTGTCGTCCTCTTTTGAGAACCCTCCGTCTCTTGCACTTCTGTTTTTTCTTTCGGCGTGTTACAGTCCTTGTCTTTCCTTCCGACTCCATCGATACTTCGTTCTTTAAAAAAATAAAAATAAATACTCGCGTGCGCGTTGCGCCACCTTAGCCTTGGCGTTCCCGTTTCCCTCTCCCAGCTGTTCCTGACTTTTATTCCTTTTCACCCTCCTACCGTAGCACTGCCGTGGCAATGACCGAGCGCCGTGGTTGGGTGACGTCAACGCAAAAGCTCGGCTTCTCCGGTGCGGAGTGGGAACATGTGTACACCCGTGCTCCGGCACACGTCTTGGCCGCGTTGGCCAACGACGTGTCCTCTGCCGTGGGCGTATCCCCTGAGGATGTGCGAAACATTCGTGCCGACACCAAGTCGGACAGCATTGTCTTCACGTTTGACGTGACCCACCCGGATCATGTGTCCAGCCGTGATATCCAGGACTCCATTCTCCAGGCGGCACACCCAGAGATGTGGGCCACCATCGAGGAATACCGCGCTGCGGTGCATAACCCGTCCAACGACGGCGCGGACAGCGGCGACGCCACCACCGGCCGCTCCACGCACACAGGAGGGCCCCGTGCGTACAACGTCACTGAGTACCGCATCGTGTTCTCCGGGTCGGGCTGGCGCCGGGTCCTCAGCAAGTACCGGAAAGAAATGGAGACGGTTGCCGACGTGGATGTCGACAACTGCCTGCAGAGGCACTTTGGCAGTGAGAGCCCTGAGTACGTGCTCTTTTTCCGCGAGTCGACCAAGGTGGTGGGTGCGTTTCTCCACGTGCGGCTGCATATCCCTCCTTCAGACCCGGAGGCCATGAAGCCTTACATTTCTGCGCTCTCTTCGTACAACTTCCCGGCGATCTGGAGCGTGTTCAACACGTATAGCGAAGAGCTGAAGGCGGAGGAGCGCAATGCAGAGCCGACCCAGGCACCACGTGGCGCGGACTCTGGTAGCGAAGACGACTCCCACGGACTCGTCCTGACGCAGCACCAAGTGAAGTTCGACGCGGATGACTATGCACCGATTCTAGCAGACCAGCGGGAGGAGCTGGAGGAGAGCTTCGTCCTGGACGCGTCCGAGGCGATTGGGCTGCCTCTGGAAGCCATCAAGAACATGACGTTCGAGGTCGAACCGGTGTTCACGGTACGATTTGGCATTGAACACCCTGCCTCCCTGGGCGTGGAGGAGATCAAGAAGCGTCTTGAGCGCTGTGGTTTCGCGCGCGTGTGGGAGGTGTACCAGCATTACGGCGCCTCCACCCTCGCCGAGACCTTGACGCAGACGGGCGGCGAGGGCACCAACGGGTCTTATTCAGAGGAGGGCACCACCCGTGGCTCCGCGGACCGCCCTGCGGCACCCGATGCAATGGTCAATACCCGCCACCGGGCAAGGTTCCCGGGTGACGCCTGGGGCATGGTGTTTGAAGGGCGGGAAAGGGAAACTCGCACCGCCTTCGTTCAAGACCTTGTAGAAGGCTTACATCTGGAAGGCCCACAGGCTGTCCGCGTGATTGGCCTGCGACCGGAGGCCGAGGTGCTGGTTGCGGACGCCTACGTGCGCCACCGAACGGACTTGACGAGCGAGCGCATCTCCGCGCTCCTCACGAATGCTCCGTACACGAACATGTGGGACCTGTACCACCGCTTTTCGGCCAGCGCGTCGGGGAGCCAACCCGCAGGGACGACAACTCAGTCCGACAGCGCCTTGAACGGTACGCTCAACGGCGTGATGAATGGGCGTGAGGGCACCGTGTGTACACACCACCGGGTGCGTCTTGAGGGCGACGACTGGAAGGCAGCCTTTACCGAGCACCGTGCCGACCTGGAGGCGGCCGTCATCGCCGACATTGCGGACGCCACCTCCGTGCCCACTAGCCATGTGACCAACTTGGCGTTGTCGCTAGGGAGCCTCATCGCTGACTTTGACCTGACGCACGACGCGTCCACCAGCGCGAGCCTCATTGACAAGCAGTTGTCCGCCCATTACTTCTCTAACTCGGACGCCATCCGCGCGAGGACCCGTGGGAGTGAGGGCTACCTGAACGGTTCCTCAGGGACCGGGGGCGGCTCGTACGGGGAAATGGTCACTACCCAGCATGCACTGCATCTGGACGAGGACTGGTCCTACGTCGCACAGCAGCAGGCCGCAGAACTTCGCTCGGCCGTTGTTGGGGACGTAGCAGAACACTTTAGCCTGCCTGCGAGCGCCATTACCATCACCAATGTGCTTGCTACTTCAGGACTGCGGGTGGAGTTCGATATGCAGCACCCCAAGGAGCTGTCGAAATCCCATATCAACAAGACACTGAAGCTCTGTGGCTTCCAACGCACGTGGGGCCTGTTGGAGCGAAGCGAGCGCGGGGTCTCTGTTCTTACCGCGGAAACAGCGACGCGGCACAGCGTAAAACTTCACGGCGACTGGGAAAAGGTTCTGTCAAATCACGAGGACAAGCTGCGCACCGCCTTTGTGAAGGATGTGTCCATTGCCACAGGGCTTCCCCAAGAGTCTGTGGCCAATGTCGCGTTTGTGCTGGGGAGCTTGGTGGCTGACTTTTCGCTCAAGCACCAGGCCAGCGTGCCCCGCAAGGAGTTAGACCGACGCCTAGGCAGCGCTGAATTTCCGTATTCCCACGCCCTACAGAGTGCCGTGGCCGAGGAGGAGAGGAATGGCTGCGGCTCTGAAACAAGAACGCGGCACCGGGTTCGCCTCGGTGGCGATGGGTGGAAGGAGTCTTATGAAGCGGCGCCGGCCAAAATGGAGAATGCCTTTTCGCAGGATGTCACACGTGCGACGGGCTACACGCCCCAGGCCCCCTTCAAGGTGGAAACGGCACCAGAAAGCATCGTGATGGACTTCCACTTGCAGCATCCCGCCTCTGTCGACGCACCGACCATCAACGAGCAGCTGGCGTCCACGCTATACCCGAAAACGCGCGAGCTCTACCTTTCCGCAGACGGCGACGCCAATGTCATCACGACTCACGGTGTTGCCCTCGAAGGGGACGACTGGGACATGGTAGTCCGGGACAACCTCCCCGCCCTAGAGAAGGCGTTCAAGACGGACGTAGCCGAAGCTGTGGGTGTCCCTGTTGACAACGTATCGAACTTGGTCTTCAGTCTTCATGGACTTCAGGCGACCTTCAACGTTAGCCATCCAAGCGATATGTCGCGCAAGGCCGTTAGTCGCGCCCTCGCGCGGAGCCCTTACGAGCGGACTTGGGCTCTGTACCATCCCCTAGCAGAGCAGGCTGAGCTCGTCAACGAGATCGCCACGCTCAACAACAGTGGGGAGGGGAGGCGCAGCATCCCAGAGGAGGAAATCATGACAGGACTCCGCTATCCAACGACTTCCCCGACGTTGAGAGATTACGAGGAAGAACCACCCCAGGCTCAGCTTCGCGGGTTGAATCTGGCTATCCGAGAGCCCACCCTCAGGGCGTACGACGAGGAACCACCCCAGGCTCAGCTCCGCGGGTTGAAACTCACGAAAATACTGCCCACCCTCACCCGAGAAGGGACACCGATGGAGCCCACTGCCATTGTTCAACCAGAAGAGGCCGCACTGTCTGCAGAGCCCAAGAACCCTGAAAGTATCTTTTCAGTCAACGGGCCTTCCGATACTTCGGTGGAACCCCTTA